>JAJPUD010011058.1:0-55831 GCA_023553655.1 Myrmecobius fasciatus | reverse complement strand
AAAAAAAAAAAAGAAATTTATAGTTTAGTTGAGGAAAAGATACAAACACACACATACATATACACATATCAGGAAGCTGGAAAACATTTGGAAGCACAAATGTGGTGGATGGTTATTTATCTTAATCTCTCATACATTAGTAACACAGTAGTACACAGTGCTGGGACCTCCTGCTCTACCAAGCCTCCCATCCTCCACTCAAATAAGGACATATTTTTCAAACTGTTGTGTTTTTTGCCTTTTAAATCATTTTTAGAGTGATGGGGTCTGGATCTGTTATTTTATTGGTACAAGTAACTACCAGAGGGGAAATTCCCTCTATTAAGGCAGATCAATACTTGCTGATCTTAGTTGCCTTGGGGCACAGAAAGTCAAATGATTTTCTCTGTGTTACATAGCAGTTGGTCTCATTTAGGTCTTAATCTTACATCTAGGTTACACTGACTCATTTTCAACAGGAACACCATTAAGCCTTGTATGCAAACTCACATCTTTTTTTAGTTAGGGGCTGGGTGGGAGACAGTAGAATTCTGGTTTTCCAGGTGTGGTGATATGAGTACTCATTATAAAAGAAAATATTCAGGCAGAGATAAAGCAATTCCCTATGTAAGATTTCCCATAGTTTGCTTTATGATCCAGTTTAAACTTTCCAATCTGAATTTCCATGCTCCTATAACTGACTTTGAAGAAACTTGAAGACCAACTAAATCTGGCCTTTAGTTTTCACCTGCTTAGCCTCAGATTCAGATCCTTCCGTTTTCCCATCATCTTCCTTATCTTTAGCACAGGTTGGCACTTTTTCTGGACAGGAGCAATCAGAGTGCACCAGAAATTCTGATTAGTTAGTTAACTCGTAAATGTTTTGACCTTTATTGCTTGTGTATGAAAATCTCTGAAAGTGTCTTTTGTCTCATCCTTTGACCTCAATAAATTAAATTTTGCTAGAAAAACAGAATTGTTCTTTGTTGAATAAGGCTCTTAGAAGGCTTCAATGGATAGCACTGTGTTGGGCAGTAGTTATAAAGGGTTTAGGAGTTTAGGTCCAGTATATACAGTCAGACCAGGTTATATCCCAGGTATTTTTGTTTTTACTAAATCCTTGAAACTAACTCATTTTGTAACAATCTTGTAGGAGTTAGGTAAAACCTCTTCACAGGTGAGGAAATTGAAGCTCCTGAACTCTTAAATGTAAATATACATCTATATTTATTTCACTTCTATCACTCTTGAACTCTTTCTCTCTGTCTTTCTGCAGAAATCTCTGTCTCCAAAGTGGGAAGCCAGAGAAAAAATGTTTAACAGAAATTTCTGGTTATTTGGGCAGTCTGGATTGCTGGAGGTTTCATTGTGGTGATATTACACATTTTGTTGGGAAATGATATATCTTAACTCCTCTGTAGATATTTCTGATCTGGGCTTTTTCTTTTCTTTTTTAGAATATAAGCTTATTTATTTTTAAATTTTTTAATTTAGTATTTTATTTTTTCACAGTTACATGTGAAAATAATTTTTAACATACTTTTTAAAAACTGAGTTCTAGATTCTCTCCTTTCCTTCTTCCTTTTCCTCTTCACATTGAAGAGGTAAGCAATTCAATATAGGTTATATATGTATAGTCATGTAAAATATTTACATAATAGTCATGTGAAAGAAAACAAACCAATAAAAAATCTTCAAGAAAGATAAAGAAAATAAAAAAAATTGCTTCACTCTGTATTCAGACAACATCAGTTCTTTTACTGGTGATGGATAGTATTTTTCATAAGTCCTTGTTGTCTTGAATCATTGTATTACTGAGAAGAGGTGTCATTCACAGCCGATAATCTTACAATATTGCTGTTACTTTGTACACAGTACATTTGCCTTTGCATCAGCTCATGGAAGTCTTTCCAGATTTTTCTGAGAGCATCCTGCTTATCAATTTTTATAGCATAATATTCCATTACTGTGTGGGATATTCAGACCCTCATCTGAATTATCAATACTTCAGAGGCATCTCTAGAACAAAGGCTTTATTCAGTATCTCGCAAGAACCGGGCGGTCCCACACTAAACCAAATAAGTTGTCCAGAGTTGGGAGAGCCACCGCCCAGCACATGCATGTGATTTTTATACAGTCCAAACAAAGAAAGCCTCAAGCCTACCCCCCTTTTACTTTACATACATTCTAATTGGTTATATATGCTTTACTTTCCTTATTTAAGAACTGGAATGTTGACAGCTTATAAATCAAACTACTTTCTACTTTCCTCCTCAATCACATGATTCCCCAGAAACCAAAATTTAGGTCCTCAGGCTTTGCTTAATCTAGTCAATAGTTGTGGAAGGTCTTCACTTTGATTGTTACACTCAGTCCCCCCTCTTTTTCCTAATATTTTGAAGAACTCTCATTTCAAAATTTTTGCAATAACATGTTACTCCTAGTATCAACCTCCTCATCACTAGCATCTTCTTTATTACTGGGGTCCATCCTTGATGTTGCAGCATTAGCATATGCATTTTGTTCTCATTCCCTAGAATTTCAGCTATGGTTTTATGTACTATCCCAGTAACAATACATATTATACAAGGCAGACAAATTGGTAAAAGTACACAGCTCCCCGTTCAGTACATCATGGTGGTCTTGGTTCAATGGTAGCTGGTGGAAGAAGGTATTGTGGTTTGGATTAATTGTTTTAAGTGGAGTAATACTTTTGCCAATTTGTCTGCCTTGTATAAAAAGTATAAGACTGCCTCTCTGGTTTGGGTTGCCTGATCCGCCAATAAGTCCAAGGCTCTCACTCTCTGATTAGTGACGATCTCTAAAACAGGTTGGAGTCGAATTAATCTATTTAAAATATATATAGGAGTTCTGTATCCCCAACTACTATCTTGAGCCCAGGTGGCGGATCCATACTCTTGGATTATTTTTTCAGGTGGCCATATTATCTCCCCATCTGTTAGAATCCCCAGTCTGTATTAGAGAAATATCAATGCTCTATTTCTTTCACTCCAAATCATCATATAACTGAATTCCTAAATGATTCACACCATTTCCAGGCAAGAAAAAGAATTTTGGTCTAATTAATCCAACATAACAGACACAAGTTCAATTAAGGGAAAGGTGGGTATAAGCATTTTGATCACAGATATAATAATATTCCTTTCATTCAGGGTTACTTGATTCAAAAATATTTGTCCTGTTAAACACTACGGGATAATACTGTGAGTCCAGTATGGACTAATGGACCTCCCTGGTATAGGGTCCAAACATTATCCTGATATTGAGATTTCCATAATTGCTGTTTACCTTTGAAGCTACAACTCATAATATTAGATTCAGACTTATCCTTTGTGCTCCAAAAAGAGGTAAAATAACCAGATCAAGTTGAATTCTGCCAAGCCCATTGGTACCAGGGCTGGATTAGAACTCCCTTTTCATTTCTCCTCATACATTCTCCTATTCGCCAAGGCCCACATGGGTGACCATGTCTATCTCCAGTGAGTAAAACTGTTTTGCATCGATTTGGGGGCCAATTCAAGTTTCTGCATGGTGGAAACTGGCAGTGGTCTAATTCCCACCCTAAATTAGTACAGGGATGCCATACTCCATTCTTGCATTGGACATGAGTTTGTTTCCATCTATGCTTATACTTTGTACAATCAAGCTAAGTGGTTTTCACCTCCACAGAGTAAGCCCAATCACACTCACTGCTCCCTAGCCATTCTCCTTCTGTCTAAATTAGACAGTATTTACCAGGAATAGAATCAGTTAATGACCATTGATGTTTCTCTTGTTCTGACCAAAACCCAGTCCCGTTGTGTACATCTAATCTTTTACTCAGGAGCCAGGCTGGGCTCAATGGTATAGCTACCTAAGGCCATTGGTCAAATTTCTGAGGTCCCCCACAAATCCAACAATCTCGAATAAGAAAGGTCTCAGCAATCATCTGCACCAGACTCTGGAAACTATTATCCTTTCCCATCAATGGGTTAGGGATTGGAACTGTGGAAGTAAGTGCCAAAAAGAGCAATTTAGCATACATGACAATTATAAATTTACATAATCAATATCAGCAAATCCTTGTTTTGAGTTGTAGTTTTAAATCCAGTCCATTCTTTCGGCTTATCCACGGGTCTTTTACCTTAAGTGTGATGGGTCCAGCCACATTCATGAGTCCTTACTGCAGAATCTGATGTTTAGAAACACCTGGAACGGTCCTTCCCAGTTCGGGGTCAATTTATCCTCCTTCCAAAAGTGGATCAGAACCAAATCTCTGGGCTTGAAACAATGAACAGCAAATCCTAAAGGAGTCTGAGCAGCAAGACCCTTTAATTGCAATGTTCTCAAATGATTGGCAAGAGTCATAATATAATTCCTTAAAAATATGTCTTTAGTTTTAAAAATTGGATCTGATCCCCCTGGATTCATCAATCCTGGGTATGGGTGATCAAATAACAATTCATATGAGGGCAGCCCAATATCCCTCTGGGAGTTTGTCCTGATTCTCAGTAAAAGCAAAGGGAGACACTTTGTCTAAGGTAACTGAGTTTCTAAAGTCAATCTAGTAAGTTGTCTTTTAATCTCCTGATTCATCCTTTCTACTTTTCCTGAGGTAGGAGGATGCCATGGAGTATGAGACTCCTAAGTTATCTCTAAGGCTTTCATTAAAGATTGCAAAAGCTTGGGGCAGCTAGGTGGCACAGTGGATAGAGCACCAGCCCTGAAGTCAGGAAGACCTGAGTTCAAATCTGGTCTCAGACACTTAACATTCCCTAGCTGTGTGACCCTGGGCAAGTCACTTAACCTCAATTGCCTCAACAAAAAGCAAAAAAAAGACTGCAAAAGTTTGGCTGTGAAATGCATACCTTGATGACAATCGATGCGCTCCACCAGCCCATACCTCGGAATGATTTGTTCTAAGAGGACCTTAGCCACAACCAAAGGGTGACATGACAAAGGGGATAGGCCTCTGCCCAAGATGTTAAGTGGTCCACAAGGACCAGCAGGTATATGAGACGCCCCACATGGAGCAATTCAGTAAAATCCACCTGTATACTCTGAAAGGGTCTGATGCCAGGGAACCTTCTACCCTGTAGAATCCATCAGAGAGCTGTTACATTCGTCCTTCTGAAATGCCCAGGTGAGAGAAAATACAGGACAGCCAAAATAATTGGATTTTAAGAGCATTTATTAGCTGGCTAGCGACTGAACCCCACCAATGCAAGACTAGGAGGTCAGTCCCGAGGAGTTTTAGGGACACATATTTATGGGAAAAAATCGCAAGAATGTTTAGAAACATTTACCACATTAAAAATTCCTTTCCCAGGCAGGCAGCGAAGTGTAACAGGGAGGCAACTTGTCTTTAAGGTCTATATTTGATAAGTAGTCAAGGTCTTTGGTCTTAGATAACATAGTACATCTGGAGGCCTTGTGGGCCAGCATTTGGAAACAAGAGACATCACATGCATTGGGGAGTAAAGAACTGGCAGCACAGTTCTTCAGACAGAGTTCAAGCAGAGGTAACATTCTCAGTCTCATGAGTGCCCAAGCAGGTCTGGGGCAGCGTCCATTTTGCCCACAGTGTCCATTTCACTTTGACAAATAGGGCAGCCATCTACCACTTGCCAGGTTAATGTGTATAACCCGGGAGCTGCAAATTTTGTGAGCACTGCATCACACAGGTTTTGGACATCCCAATGGCTACCCTGATGTAGGTATTGAAGCATATGTCTCATACCTGCTTTGGTCAGGACCTCCCTTCCATCGGGCAATGACCCTTAGTGTCCTCCTGGGCTCCAAGAGCCTGCAGCTTTTATTTCTCATCCGGGGTGTATGATGGTGGAGGCATGTGCAAGGATAGAGCTGGTATCAGCACCATCATTTCCTCAGGATCAGCAGATTCTCCCTTTGCTATAAAGGAGTTTCCAGTCTGATGTCCCACAGCTATATATCTAGGTAACATTAAATTGGTTAAAGCCTTGGTTACCAAGGCTTCATGGGCTAGTCCTTTTTATTTCAATTTACTGGGACCCCTTAACAAATCATATAAAGGTTGCAACTGATCAGGAGGGATCCCATTTTTTCCCCCAAATTAGGCAGAAGTCCATTTAGTAGCAGGGACGATGTCTCTTTAAAAACTGCTTCATCCTGAGAGAGGGGCGAAGTGAACGTCTTGTCCAGGGAGGGGGTTGTGTGTATGTGGGGTAAAAGCAGACAGTAACTTCACCAAAATCTAGAACAAAAGACAAATCTAACAAATAAAGGTTAGAACAGTCTGAGATAGAAAGACTGATTTACAAAATGTGGAAAAGCCAGTATAGATGTACCAGTAGCTTCCCATGTAAGGAGACAAGTTTGTCTCACAGAACAGACAAATGGCTATCAGGCTACAGTTCCCATAAACAAAAAGCAGTTAGATCTCACAGACAACTGTACTGATTGTCCTCTCATTATGCAGAAATCTTTAAGGATTTGAATACCTACAGACACAAATATCCAGTAACAGATAAATGACCAGGTTAAATACTCATGTGCCTAAGCATAATGATTACAGAAAGTCAGATTGGAAACAGCAAAGTATGACATAATTGACATAATTGAATTGCATCAATTATTACCATTGACAATTGCTCTGATCATAGAAATTAATTACAGGAGGAAAAACAGGACATAACTATACCATAATATAATCAGTCAAAACTGATTCTTCAGGACACACAGGACACATGATAAAATATCCTTAACTCAGACAAATATGCAGTCAAATAACACCATGTAAAAAAAGTGAGCTGGCTTTTTAAAAAACTTTCTCTGCTTCCCTTCTGAAGAAGTCGCCAAAATCGGCTGGCAGCGGGTAGGGGAACAGAAGCTAGTTAAAACTTCACCTTTGAAAAAGAATCTTCCATTTCTCCCTCCCCCACTAAACTCGCAAAAGACTTGCCTCTCTATTTTTCTCCACATCCTCTTCTCTTTCTTGCTACATGTCTTTTCCTTTTCTCTCTCCCAAATATCTTTCTGCTACTGTCTCTCTCCTTATCTTTTGTCTCTCAATTCCTTATCCCATTCATATAAACTTATCTCTTTCCTCCTGTCCTTTTCTTTTCCTTTCCTTCAAAACTTTCAAGATTCACAATATAGTGAATAGCTAAATAATTCCATAAAACTCACAAACACGTTCAAAATTAAAGTTGACAAAATTTAAGGCATGACTCATAATGTTTACCAATTACCCAGTATGTTTCAGAAGGTAACAAATTAGCAGGACTTTTCTTTTTTTTTAACAAGCTATTATTAATCTGAAATCAAATACAGCTTTTAGAAATTTATTTCTTACAATATTGATGGATCAATATTCAAACAAAACCCAGGAAAACAATCTAGCATGCACAAGGCAACAGAAATTACAAAAAGCAAGGTCCCAGAATTCAATAGGCCCATAACTCCAAAAGGATACGGCTTTCTCTTTTTTACTCACAAATAAATTTCCTGAATTCCAATTGAATGTTGCAGGCAAACTAAATTACCATTTGGTTGTATGTATACACACATATAATTTTTTTAATTAAAGCATTTTATTTTCAAAACATATGTTTCGGTAATTTTTCAACATTGACCCTTGCAAAGCTTTCTGTTACAATTTTTTCCCCCTAGTACCCACCCCCCCAGATGGCAGGAAGTCTAATACATGTTAATTATGTTAAAATACTTGACAAATCATATATGTGTATATATATTTTTACAGTTATCTTGCTGTGCAATAAAATTCAGAAGTACAAGAAAAAAAATCTGAGAAGGGAAACATAATGCAAGAAAATATCAATAGAGATCATGAAAATGTTATGTTGTAGTCCACATTTCATATCCCTCTCTCTGGGTGTATATGGCTTTCTTGAACAATTGGAACTGGTTTGAAAAATTTCATTGTTGAAGAGAACCATGCCCTTCAGAATTGATCACCATATAGTCTTATTATTGCTGTGTACAATGATCTGGTTCTGCTCATTTCACTTAGCATCAGTTCATGCAAGTCTCTCCAGGCCTCTCTGAAATCATCCTGCTGGTCATTTCTTACAGAGCAATAATATGCCATAACATTCATATACCATAATTTATTCAGCCATTCTCCAATTGATGGGTTTCCATTTCTAGTTTCTAGCCACTACAAAAAGGGCTGCCACAAACATTTTTGCACATGTGGGGCCCTTTCCTTCCTTTAAGATCTCTTTGGGATATAAGCCCAATAAAAACACTGCTAAGTCAAAGAGTATGCACAGTTTGATTTTTTTTTATCATAATTCCAAATTGCTGTCCAGAATGGTTGGATCTGTTCACAACTCCACCAACAATGTATTAGCTTCCCAGTTTTTCTACATCCCCTCCAACATTCATCATTATCTTTTCCTATCATCTTGGCCAATCTGACAGGTGTGTAGTGGTATCTCAGAGTTGTCTTAATTTGCATTTCTCTGATCAATAGTGATTTGGAGCACCTTTTCATATGACTACAAATAGTTTTAATTTCATCCTCTGAAAATTGTCTGTTCATGTCCTTTGACCATTTATCGATTGGAGAATGGCTTGAATTCTTATAAATATGAGTCAATTCTCTATATATTTTAGCAATAAGGCCTTTGTCAGAACCCTTAAATATAAAGATGATTTCCCAATTTATTGCTTCTCTCCTAATCTTCTCGGCATTAGTTTTGTTCGTACAAAAAACTTTTTAATTTCATATAAACAAAATTATCTATCTGGTGTTCAATTAAGAGTTTCAGTTCTTCTTTGGACACAAATTCCTTCCTTCTCCACAGGTCTGAGAGGTAAACTATCCTATGTTCCTCTAATTTGCTTATAATATCACTCTTTATATCCAGATCATGAGCCCATTTAGATCTTATCTTGGTATGTGGTGTTAGGTGTAGGTCAAGCCCTAATTTCTTCCATATTAGTTTCTAATTTTCTCAGCAGTTTTTGTCAAATAGTGAGTACTTATCCCAAAAGCTGGGGTCTTGGGTATATCAAATACTAGATTGCTATAGTTATTGCCTAGTTTGTCCTGATATCCTATCCTATGCCACTGATCGACTGCTCTATTTCTTAGCCAGTACCAAATGGTTTTGATGACCGCTGCTTTACAATATAGTTTTAGATCTGGTACAGCAAGGCCACCTTCATTAGCCTTTTTTTTTCATTAATTCCCTTGAAATTCTTGACCTTTTGTTCTTCCAAATGAACTTTGCTACTATTTTTTCTAGATCTGCAAAAATAATTTCTTGGGAGTTTGATTGGTATGGCACTAAAGAAGTAAATTAGTTTGGGTAGTATTGTCATTTTTATTATATTTGCTCAGCCTACCCATGAGCACTTGATATTTTTCCAATTGACTAGGTCTGACTTTATTTGTGTGGAAAGTGTTTTGTAGTTTAGTTCGTATAGTTTCTGACTTTTCCATGGCAAATAGATTCCCAAATACTTTATACTATCAACTGTTATTTTGAATCGGATTTCTTTTTGTACCTCTTGCTGCTAAACTATGTTGGTAATATATAAAAATGCTGCTGATTTATGTGGATTTATTTTTTATCCTGCAACTTTACTCAAGTTGTGAATTGTTTCTAGTAGTTTTTTAGTTGAGTCTCTAGAGTTCTCTAAGTATATCATCATATCATCTGCAAAGAGTGATAATTTGGTTTCCTCATGACCTACTCTAACTACTTTTATCTCTTTTTCTTCTCTTACTGCCAAAGCTAACATTTCTAATACAATATTAAATATTAATGGTGACAATGGGCAGCCTTGTTTTATTCCTGATCTTATTGGGAATGGTTCTAGTTTGTCTCCAAATGATGCTTGCTGATGGTTTTAAGTAGATGCTACTAATCATTTTAAGGAAAAGCCCATTTATTCCTATACTCTCTAGTGTTTTTAGTAGGAATGGGTGTTGGATTTTATCAAAAGCTTTTTCTGCATCTATTGAGATAATCATATGATTTTTGTTAGTTTGGTTATTAATATAATTGATTATGCTGATAGTTTTCCTAATATTGAACCAGCCCTGCATTCCTGGTATAAATCCTATTTGGTCATAGTGTACTATCCTGGGGATGACTTTCTGTAATCTCATTGCTAATATGTTATTTAAAATTTTTGCATTAATGTTCATTAGGGAAATTGGTCTATAGTTTTCTTTCTCTGTTTTCACCCTACCTGGTTTAGCTATCAGCACCATATCTATATCATAAAAGGAATTTGGTAGTACACATTCTTTCCTTATTTTTTCAAATAGTTTATATAGTATTGGAATTAATTGTTCTTTGAATGTTTGGTAGAATTCACATATAAATCCATCTGGCCCTGGAGATTTTTTTTTAGGGAATTGATTAATAGCTTCTTCTATTTCTTTTTCTAAAATGGAGCTATTTAAATAACTTATTTCTTCTTCTGTTATCCTGGGCAATGTATATTTTTGTAGATATTCCTCCATTTCCTTTAGATTATCAAATTTATTGGCATAAAGTTCCTAATTATTGCTCTGATTTCCTCTTCGTTGGTGGAAAGTTCTCCTTTATCATTTTTTGAGACTAACAATTCTTTTTCTATTCAAATTAACTAAAAGCTTATCTATTTTGTTGGTTTTTCATAAAATCAACTCAGTTTTGTTTATTAATTCAATTGTTTTCTTATTTTCAATTTTATTAATCTCCCCTTTTATTTTCAGAATTTCCAATTTGGTATTTAATTGAGGGTTATTAATTTGCTTTTTTTCTAGGTTTTTTATTAGTAAGCCCAATTCACTGATCTTTTCTTTCTCTATTTTATGCAAGTAAGCATCTAGAGCTATAAAATTACCCTTGTAACTGCATTGGTCTTATCCCACAAATTTTGGTATTTTGTCTCATTATTGTCATTCTCCTGGATAAAATTATTGATTGTGTCTATGATTTTCTCTTTCACCTATTCATTCTTTAGGATTTGATTATTTAATTTCCAATTAACTTTTGGTCTATTTTCTCCTGGCCTTATATTGCATGTGATTTTTATTGCATTATGATCTGAAAAAGATGCATTTACTATTTCTGCCTTTCTGCATTTGATTTTGAGGTTTTTATGCCCTACCACATGGTCAATTTTTGTATATGTTCCATGAACCACTGAGAAAAAAGTATACTCCCTTCTGTCTCCATTCAATTTTCTCCAAAGATCTTTCATACCTAACTGTTCTAACCTTTTGTTTATCTCCCTTACTTCTTTCTTATTTATTTTGTGGTTTGATTTATCTAATTCTGAGAGAGCAAGGTTGTTTTTTGTTCAGATCTTGTCTTTTCATTAGGAATAGGTGAAATTCACCTATATTATTAAATGTCCATCTTCTTCCCTGGAAGATAATGCTCATTCTAGCTTGTTAGCTTATTTTTGGGTGTAATACCTTTGCCTTTTGGAATATCTGATTCCAGGCCCTTTGATCCTTTAATATGGAAGCTGATAGATCTTGGGTGATTCTAATTATTGATCCTTGTTATTTGAATTGTTTCTTTTTTGCTGCTTGCAATATCTTTTCCTTGGTCTTATAGTCCTGAAATTTAGCCATGATATTTCTTCAGGATTTAAATTTGGGGTCTCTTTCAGGAGGTGATCAGTGAATTCTTTCAATGGCGATTTTACCTTCTGATTCGAAAACATCAGGGCTGTTTTCTTTCATGATTTCCTGGAAGATAGTGTCTAGGTTCTTTTTTTCATCCCCTTAACATTGACATAACTCCCATTAAGTAACATTAAATGTAAATTGAATCAAATATGGCAAGCATTAGGTAACTTGTTGCTGTGGATTATTAAACTTTTCATGGAATCCAGAAAACCTAAATGCTCTCTGGGATATCATCCCAGATTATTTATAGACTCATAGACTGCTTAAGAAGCCATGTGGACTAGTGGACAAATCGCTGACTTTAAATCCGGGAACATTTGGTTTCATGTCCTGCCTCTTATACATAAAAGCTATGGGATGTCATATTTGATCTCTCAGATGTCTAAGCAACTAAGCTGTAGAGAAAGGGCTGGCCTGTATTGATAGAGGGACTTTGTATATATATATTGTATATATATATATATTTGTATATTGTATATATTTGTGTATTCACAGGCTCTATTCCTATCCTTATAGAACATTAGAGAGGTAAGGGCTTTAGACAAGTCCACCATTGAATTAAATTCTTTCAATTTACTATTGGAAAAGTTGAGGCCCAGAGGGGAGCTTATCATTTACTCAGTAAGTAAATGGCAACTCTTAAATGAACTTATTTTATCCATGTATGCCTTCCAAGTCCTATTTCTCAAATACAACACTGAAAAAAATGTTAGATCCTAGCGTGGGGGGAGTGGGTTCACCTTTGTCTTCCTTCTCTCTCAAGGTGTAGTACTTTACACAGAGCAGCAAGTCAATTCTTAATAAATGTTGAATGAATAGGTATCAGAATAGAAATAACATACCATAATAATGCATAATAAATCTGCCATTATTGATTTAATATCCCAGAAGGAAGGAGTCGACAGTGGGGAAAAGAAGAGAGAGGAGGACACCAAACGTATAATTTCATTAACGTGGAGAATTTCTGATGAGAAAATATTCTACACTAATGCAGACGTACATGTGCTCTGCAAGTTACAACCAAAGGTCCCAGAAATAAAAATTAAATCCAAGTGGCCTTGTTTTGAAGAGTTATTGAGGTAGGGAGAAGCTGTTTTTATTTCTTTATGTAATTAAATATATTTGTTTTTATCATTAGAGAACTATTACTGTAATAGCATTTGAGTTATGGGTAGGAGGGACTTATTATATAAACAATTAACGTTTAGAGAGTACCTTAAGGTTTGTAGAGTACAAATGTACCTGATGAGATAGGTATTATTATTCTCCCCATTTTACATATGGGAAAACTGAAACTATGAGAAGTGACTTGCTTAACCGTTTTATATAGCTATTAAGTGTCTGAACCAGGATTTAAACTCTGTATTTCCTGATTCTCAATACAACATTTGATTCACTATACCAAATACCTGCCATCCAGATTGGAGGAGGGGTAATGCTTTCAGAAGGCTAAAGATTTTTGACCCCAGGGCATAAAGGGTATTTTGTGAGGGTATCTTGAGCCTCTCACTGTAGATTTGGGAGTGACCACATCCTTCCTAAAAGCTGTATCCTGGGAAGGCAAGATAGATAAGACTAAAGCTTTTCAGAAGCCTATTTATTTAAGGGCAGATAATGAGGCAGAATGCATCCATATCCTCCAAATGGTGACAGATTTCAGGTATGTATGGAAGGAAGGGTGATGGTCTTCCAACTGTTCCAGGGTCTAGCTGCCAGGGAGAGTTTATTCCTTTTTCTTCAGCAAATCTCCCACTCAGCATATGTGTCTGCCTAGAAGCCAGCCAATAATTCCATGAGAAATAATGGATTTGTAGGTCTGGACTGTGCATCGAGGATAAGCAGGACATTTTATCTCTGGGGAAAAAATAGTAGAATTGAATTTGGCTCCATGTACTTCAAATTGTCCCTCCTAACCGGGCTGGTGCTGCAGGATTGTTGAGTAGTTTCAATCCAATGTCAATGCTTTAGAACTAAGAAGAGGGCAGAGTGAAGAAAGGAGTGTGGAGGGGGAAGAGACGTTGGAGGTGGGGAGCTAGCAGATCAGGCAATCATCAGGGTCAGGTTTTAAGGTAATGCATCCCCCTCCTGTTTTGTTCATTTGGTAGGTGAATAGGCTTATCCTGAGTCCAAAAGTTTTTGAACAGGCTCTCTGTTCTCCATGCCTGGGATGCATTTCTTCTTCCCTCCTGACTCTCAGTATCCCAAATTCTTTCAAAGTTCAGCTCAAATATCATCTACCATTCATGGTCCTTCCTGATTCCCTTTAGCTGCTGAAATTTATATGGAACACTAAGATTTGCAAAATGCTTTGGCTACATTATCTCATTTGATCCTCACAACAACCCTTTATTTTTATATAGATACATGCTATCTTCTCCAATAGAATATAAAACTTGAAAGCTGAGACCATTTAACCACTTTACTTTCTAGGACCAGTGACTTAAACACAACAGATGCATAATAAATATTTGCCAATTAATTAATCATGAGTATCATCAGAACATTTCTCTAGAGCTAGAAGGTTCTGCCCTTCATTTTACTGATAAAGAAATTAAAGTTCATATAGGGAGGGAGTTTTACTGCATTTCAGAGAAACAGAATAATATCTTCTTTAAAGATCATGTAGTCCAGACTTCTTATTTAGTTGGTGAGGAAACAGAGCTCTAAAGAGAGGAATGTTACTGAGTGAAGCAGTTACAGCACCAGGAGTAGAATTTGGTTATCTCAAATCCCAGGCCTGTGCATTTTTCCAGTGTATGAGATTGCCTTGTTCTGGACCTAATCCTTCCACTGAGCCCAACCTGGTTCTAAGCAAGACTTTGAAGTAGGAAAAGTCTTTAGACTCTCTAGCTTCCTATTTCATTCCTCATCTAATGCCCCCTCCCTCTCCAGGCAATGTGGCACCCTTCAGATATTATTCTGCTAAATGTTGGTTCCAATCACTTGCCCTCTTTTTGTGTGGTGATAGGGACACACTTGAGCCTACATTGTAGAGGCCCACCCTAGGCCATGGGAAAAGGGTGATACTTTAACATAATAATGATTTAAGATTCCTTCTTCCTGGGCTTAATTTCCTCAACTTTAAAATGAGATTAAAAGGGGCAGCTAGGTGGCACAGTGGATAGAGCACCAGCCCTGAAGTCAAGAAGACCTGAGTTCTAATCTGGTCTCAGACACTTAACACTTCCTAGCTGTGTGACCCTGGGCAAGTCACTTAACCTCAATTGCCTCAGGGGGAAAAAACCCAAAAGATATCGCTAACTTCTCAGCCTCCTTGGTATTTTGTTTTCCTCACATATATTCTCTATAATTCTATTTAGTATTGTAAGTTTACAGTTTAGTAAGCATTTATGTGCATGTCTTAATTGACAAATCCAATGATCATTTCTCAGACTCTTGACCTCAGGTTCTAGGATTGTTCACTACCCATTTCTTCCATCTTTTGTGATGTGGCTCATTCCTGGTTATTTCCTTACCTGTCTGATTGCTACTTTTTGGTTCCCCCTAATCACAGATATTCCCCAACATTCTATCATTTCTCTTGATGATTTCATCAACTTCTGTGGATTCAAATGATTAGCATGATAAAATCAGGTATGGTAGATTGAGGATCAAGAAGACCTGACCCTGAATCCTGCTGATGACACTAACTATGTAACCTATGTTAAATCTCTAATCTCTTTGAAATTATAATTTCCTTATCTAAAAAGTGGAGATAATTTTAGGATAATTTTAGACCTATAGGTCATCTTGTCCAATCAAATTGCACCCCCCCCCAATTCGACAGATTAAGAAACTGAGATCCAATATTACTTTGTCCAAAGTCACACCAGAAATAAATGGCAGAACCTCAGGTAATAATGTCAATTAGGTGTCAATTAGGAGAGCTGCACATGGACAATCCGATTAAACATTATCTAGGAAAACCCTATTATTCTATCACTTATTCATTCAAAAACAAGTATTTAAAATATACTTGGCTCTCTTGCCAATTCTATCTTCAAAATATTTTTCTATTCTGTCCCCTTCCTTTCACTCACATGGACACTACTCTAGTTTGGTCCCTCATCATCACAAAAGCCTTCTGTTTGTTTTTTTCTTTCAGTCTTTCTCTTCTTCAATCTATCCCATATTTTTGTCAAAGTGACCTTCCTGAAGTATAGGCATAATCATTTATTCCACTATTTAAGAACTTTCAGTGACTCCTTATTTCATTTAAAGACCTTAATAGTTTGCTTCACTTTACCTTTCTAGACGAATGCACTCTATGCTCCAGACAAAATGGCCTATTTGCTCTTCTTTATGTTTGCCATAAGCTCTCTTACATTTAGGCCTTTGTACACAATTCCCCATGCTTTCAATACATTGCCACCTTACTTGAGTCTTGACTTCCTTCAAGACTCAAATCATTTTAACTACTCCATAACAAGGTTTTTCCTAATTCTACTAGTTGTTAGTGCTTATGCCTTCTTCCAATTTTATAATTACTTTTCTATGTAAACATATTTCTGTATCTCTAGTACCTGGTATAGGTCTTCCATGTGTTATATTAAAAAGTAAGTAATTTTATTTTGCCTTTTATCTACCATTATGTGAAGTTAAGTCTCAACTTTTTCTAAGTTACTAAATTTTGGAGAAGGCATAAAATTACTTCCCCTACTAACTGTCACCAAATTTAAGGTGACCCCTTTCCTTCTCAACCTCAGTGTCTCCTGATTTCCTTTACCAATAAGAAACTGGGGTCTTGATCCCTACATCCTCTTTTTTCCTGTTTTTTTTTTACTTTCTCCAAATTGTATATTCACTATGTAGAAAAAAATTGGCTACCAGGAGCTTTGGTGACATTTTATTTTTGCAGTCACATGAATTGTGAAATAAATTGTCTAGATATAACCATGCATTACCTTTATTCCATTGTAAGACATGTAGTCAGCACTTTAAAAATCTGTCTAACTGAATTTAATCTTCTTTACTTAGACCATAAGGTCATCCCTTAATCATTACCCCATATACCCATCATCCTATGTCCATCAGAGTGCCATGCAAGCACATACTAGATAGCTAATAATTTTTTAGTAATAAAAATTACAATGAGAGGGTACATCACATAGTCTATATGTAAATCCCCTAATTAACATCAAGTATAAGGTTTTTGTCTGCATGTTTCCCTGAATCTTTTTCCCTCTGCTTACTTTTTCTACATGTCTGTAGGAAAAACTTGTGTGTGTGTGCACACATGTATGTGCGTGTGTGTGTGCATGTGTGTGTATACATTTTGTTTTTATATCACATTTATTTCTGAATGTATTCTATGTTTTTTTACCCTCTTGAATTGGTTGAAAATATTTGCAGAGTTGTAAGGAGAGGATGTCATATTTCAATCCAGGTTCATAATAGCTAAGGGTGAATTCTGTTTCACAGATTACAAGTCTTTGGTTTTTTTGGAGAGAGAAAAGGGGCCATTTTATCTGATGCTTATGATGAGTTCTTTTGAAAATAGTGATTATAATTGTAGCTTGCTGGCATGCATTTCATCACATCTTTAATATTTCTCCTCTAACTGCTTTCATCCTGTTATCTTCCAGGCATCTCTGATAAACCCATCTCCTGGTTCTTATTATTGGTCATCAATTCTCAAAACATTTCCTGTGTCCTTAGTAATAAAGTTAGAAGACTTTTAAAAGCCAGGACTGAATGATTAAAAGAAAAAAAACAGGTCATAATATTGAAATGCAGTACTTCAAACTAAAAACAGTTCCATTTTTGAGGATAGGTTTTGTCAGGGAGGGTAGAGAATAAGGGAGATTTGAAACTGAAGCTGTTGTAAGAGCCTTTAACTGGGGTAAGGCACTGTAGGCAGCATTGTATCATAGTTGAAGGTGCATGAAGATGTCAGTGATCCATTCAGGATACTAAGGTACAACCATTCAGTAGTGTGGGTTTATGTAGGGTATCCAAAAAAATGGTGCAATTTCAAACTTAAAACTTGTATTTTAGTGGTGAAAATTTGTATACATTTTAGCTAGTGCCCAATAGAATTTTAAAAAGTGCTTCTGAATTATGGACGCATGGCTCAGATCACTAAGTCAATTAGTCAGTCAACAAATATTTACTAAGCACCCTCTATATGATCATCATAGTGTTAATTCCTCTTGACCCAAAGAAGGGCAAGAACAGTTCTTGCTTTCAAGCAGCTCGTGATGTAATAAGGAAAACAATATGAAAACAACAATATACAAATAATAAATATATATGTAACAACATATCTATATCTATATCTATCTGACAAATTGGAGACAATTTCAGAGAGAAGACACTGAGATTAAGGAGGAATTGTAATGGCTTTTTTGGAGAATGAAGGAAGCCAGGGAAACCAGAAGCTAGAGAAGAAGAAGAAGCAATTTTAAGGCATGAGAGATAGCCAGTGAAAATGGTTGGAGTTGGGAAATGGGGTATCTTGTTTGAGGATTGCAGAATATATGTTGAAAGAGGAGAGAAAAGTTTAAAAAGATTGGAAGGATGGAGGAGGCCAGATTATATTTGGCTTTAAAAGACAAACATGGAGGAGTGGTGATATGTACATATCTGTACTTTAGAAAGATTTGTACTTTAGGAGGATGCACCAAAGTGGTGAGACGAGTTAAGAACACCAACCATCAAGCTATTGCAATTATAGAGGCATGATGTGATGAGAATTTGTAATAGAATTGTTGCATTCTATGCAAAGAAGGGGACATGTGCAAGATATTGCAACAGGAGAAACAGGCAAACTTGGCAAGATATAGGGGGTAAGAGTGAGGAGTTAAAGATGACATGTAGGTTGAGAATGTTGGGGACTGGGAGGATGGTGCTACCCACAACAAAAATAGGGAAGTTTGAGATACCAGAGTTTAGAGGGGAAAATAATGAGCTTAGTTTTGGATATATTGTGTTTAAGATGTCTAGAGAACATTCAGTTTAAGCCTGTATAATAGATAATTGGAGATTCAAGTCTGGACCTCAAGAGACAGGTTAAGACTTGATAGGAAAATCTAAGAATCACCAGCATAGAGATGATAATGGAATCCGTGAGAACTATTTGAGATCGAAAAATAATATGACTCACAGGAGGGGATGACAATGGAGGAAAGATAGTAAGTTTGAATTTCCATAGGACTGTTATCTTTTACTACATATGTGAGTATATTAACTATAATCTTAATTATAAAAATCTGAATTGTACCTGTGATTTCAATGGTATGGGAGACCCTCAGATGAAAAAAATTCTTAATGGAATTTGGCACTTTCTATATAGTATATGGTCTTTGAGAGTTGTCTACTAATTAAATAGTTGTGTTGAATTTTCAGATGATGAAATTAAAACTATTTCTAGTCATATGCAAAGTTGCTCCAAATCACTATTGATTAGAGAAATGCAAATTAAGACAACTCTGAGGTACCACTACACACCTGTCAGATTGGTTAAAATGACAGGAAAAGATAACGATGAATGTTGGAGGAGATGTGGGAAAACCGGGACACTGATACATTGTTGGTGGAACTGTGAACGGATACAGCCATTCTGGAGAGTAATTTGGAACTATGCTCAAAAAGTTATCAAACTGTGCATACCCTTTGACCCAGCACTGTTTCTATTGGGCTTATATCCGAAAGAAATCATAAAAGAAGGAAAGGGCCCCACATGTGCAAGAATGTTTGTGGCAGCCCTTTTTGTAGTGGCTAGAAACTGGAAACTGAATTGATGCCCTTCAATTGGAGAGTGGCTGAATAAATTATGGTATATGATTTTATGGAATATTATTGTTCTGTAAGAAACAACCAGCAGGACGATTTCAGAGAGGCCTGGAGAGACTTGCATGAACTGATGCTGAGTGAAATGAGCAGAACCAGGAGATCATTATACACAGCAGCAGCAAGACTATGTGATGATCAATTCTGATGGACATGGCTCTCTGCAACAATGAGGTGTTTCAAACAGTTCCAATTGTTCAGTGATGAAGAAAGCCATATACACCCAGAGAGAGGCCTGTGGCATCTGTGTGGACCACAACATAGCATTTTCATGCTCTCTATTGATATTTGCTTTGAATTTTGTTTTCCTTCTCAAGATTTTTTTTTCTTGTAGATCCGACTTTTCTTGTACAGAAAGATAACTGTAAAAATATGTATACATATATTCGATTTGTCAAGTATTTTAACATAATTAACATGTATTAGACTTCCTGCCACCTAGGGGAGAAAGGGGGTAGGGGGAAAGAAAAAAAAATTTGTAACAGAAAGCTTTGCAAGGGTCAATGTTGAAAAATTACCCATGCATATGTTTTGCAAATAAAAAGCTTTAATTAAAAAAAGATATTAGCTTCCAGGTTGTTCCATAAACTAACTAAATGAATGAATGAATGAAGAATTGTGTTCAGATCATACATCCAGGAAGCACCAGAATACCATGTCTTCCTAGCATTGAGGCCATATCTTTCCACTACTAACATTATAGTAGTCTTTTAAAAAATTCTATGAAGTTTATTGTTGCCTTTAACTATTCTTCCAGCTTCTTTCTTTATCTCTCCAAGGGTAACTTGTGAGTTGTCCTTCCCTTTGGCTGCATCTTCTTCCTGTCTTCTGGTTTGATTTTATAATGTGTCAAAATTGATATAATTTAGCTGTCCTGGCAATAGATTTTTTGACACATTTCATGTCAAATTCATATTAATCAATAGTCTCCAAATTCCTAGCAGTTTAATTCAACTCATGGTCAGACCCAACATTTCAGAATTGGAAGGGACTTTAGAGGTCATTTAGTCCAACCTCATTTTGGAATCAAAATTAGAATTAGACATTAAAATGAATTGTTCAAGGTCATACAACATTAGAGTCAAAATTTAAACTTTGTTTTTTAACTCCTAGGTTATATGCTATAAAAAAAGCAGCTTCCTGCTAACATTTTCCCAGGCTAGACTCATCTACCCTGAACCCTCATAGTATTGGAATATAGGAAGAAGGAATACTACAAAAGGAATGGGAGAGCCGGGTAAGGGGAATTGCTCTATATTTCATGCTTGCATGAATAGCACATCAAATGACATGCAAATCATATGTAAATCGACAGAAGCTATTTTGTTGCCATCAGCCTCAACAGCTTGTGTAATGGCAGCAGATAGGAGTGTGGTATCAGCATTAAGGGCATAAACGGAAAACAGAGCAAGACTCATAAAACAGTTAAAACTGCCCCTAATGTAGCTGCAATTGGGCCCTAATAGGTAAGAGAAAAGTAAACACTCTACTGTTGAGAATGATAAAGCTGGCCAGAGGAACTTGTGAAGTAGGTGCGGTTTAGCTTTAGGGCTTCCATTCTTGCTAAGTGTCTGCCCAAGCTACTCACAGGTCAAAGCCACTTCCCCCACTTCTGCCAGCCCAACCTTTTAATGCTAGTTACTTGTCTTCTTCTATCTGTTAGATGGCCCATGGATGCTTTGATTTCTTTGGAAACTTCTTCATCTCTTACCTCTTCACCAAGCTCTATATGTTTTGCAAAGTGATAAATAGCTCCATGGTCTGGCCCCATCTTCTTTGTGATGTAGTGGAAAAAACACAGGATTGGAAGACAGAAAACCAAGATTGCTGTGTGACCTTGAGGAAATGGCTACATGATCTGTTCAGTTCTGACATTCTATGATTTTGACAGTACTGCAACTCCATTCCATTTCACTCCAACCAGATATGTCTCTTCTCTGTATCCTGTCAGAAAGTCCCTACTCTGTGACCTTTAGGCAAAGGGTCACTTCCTCTTTTTGGACCTTAATTTTCCCACTTATTAAATGAATGAATTGGATAAATGATCTTAAGATATAGGTTCAAATCCTGCCTTTGACAATTTGTATAAATGTTGGGCAAGTCACTTTACCTCCCTTAAACATGAAGTAAGAGAGTTGGACTAGAATATACTCTCTGAATTCTCTTCCACTTCCTGAACTGTGATCCTATAAGAATCCTTCCATCTTGGACAGTGGAAGTTGAAGAAATTAGTTTGAAAGAAATGATCCTGCTGTTAGGAGAGCAGTGAACCTATGCGGGCAGGACTTTGTTGGGGAACAGGGACTTGGTGGACTCTCAATATGATGAAAATGGTGATACTGAAAGAAATTGCCAGAACTTGAAAAGGTTTGGTAGGACAATAATTTATTTATTCTCATTTGCTCTACAGCAGCAAAACGCAGGGTTAGTAATGACATTGTTCTTTTTAGTCACCACACCCAGCCACCTGCTTCAGACAAATGATCCTGTAGTATGAAACCTTATACCTCCCATTTCTTTGTTTTCTCTTCTGGAAAAATGAGTTAATTGAGCAGTGAGGGACTTGAACCAGTCTTGCCTGCTGCTTCAACTCAATTAGTCCTGATAAGGAACATAAAGTTAGTGGAACTCTATGAGTTCAGCCCATTAGGCCTGCCAAGGATAGCAGGCCAGGCTCCACAAATGAGGTACCAGTTCTTGGGATGAATCAGTCCTTGTAATGGAACTGCATTTATCACCACGGTTTTGGGAATTCAGGCTCTAATAAGTACTATTTGAAGGAGTCAGGTTTTTTTTTTATCAGAGAGAGACTTGGGGGAAGGCTAATGTTTCCTTGGGAAAGAGGTGGAATATGTGTGTGCACCAGAGATAACAGGTCCCTGTAGGGAATGAGCAGAGGCTGAAGATGGAAATTGAATGTGTGTCCCTCTGTAGTAGCTCTGAAAAAGCAATTCAAATTTCAATTGGTTTCAGGTATTTCAAAACTCCCATTTCTATCATTGTCTGTGGCTCAGATAATGGGGATTTTTCAATTTGGGCTTGGTATTTTTTTTTTTTTAGTTTTCAAAGCAGGATAATGGAGCTGGGACCCTAGGAAACCATTTCAAGGATTAAGAAAACAATCTGAAGTCACCTTTAAAAAAGTATTCAGGCCTGGTGTTCTTAATTCCAATGGGCATCAGACTTTTATGGATTCCCTTTTTCTTAGTAGACCTTAAAGTTCCAGGGTTGTATTGAACCAGGGTTTTTAATTTTTTTTAACAGGCACCATTGGTAGTTTAATGAAGTTGATAGACTCCTTCTCAGAGTGAAATTTATTTTTCTAAAGTCATAATTGAAGGAAGTGCTCAATTTTAGTAAGGGGTTGGTGAAAAATAAAGTACTTTATTTGCTTTCCATATGAGTTCAGGATCCCCCTGAAGTCTATCCACAGATAGATTTAGTCTGCAAATACTACTTAAAGATCTTCTGGACTAAAGTCTCCCTTGTTCATTTCTACATTCTTTGATGCTAAGATCCTGATTAGTCTTAATATCAGTTCCCAAGACTCTTCTTCCTTCCTTCCTTTGAGGGTTCAGGGAGGAGGTGTGAACTGCTCGTTCATGAACTTTTTTTCCTTCTTGGGGCTTTCCCAATTATGAGGGAATGAGAACTTGAAATGTAAAAAACAATCTTGACTAGAGAAGGCTTCTTACTCTTGGAAATCACACCACTTAGAACTGGTGTGAATGAGCTCATGGTGAAAAGATAAAGAAAGCCCTGTCACTGGAGCACCAGGGAATTGTGCTTTGGCAGCCCGTTGGAAGGTTGAAATCTCTGCTTCTCTTTCATAGGATTATAGATTTAGAGCATGAAGGGACTTTAGAAGATACCTAGTTTAATCCCTGTGATTTAGCAAATGAGGAAACCGAGCCCCAGAATTTGAAGTGACTTGTACCAGTGGCATGACTGATTATACATACCCTTGACTTTTTAAATTTGTGAGGAGGTAAAAAAAAGAGAAGTGGACTTGATGGTGGAAGAAGGCAGGTTGTAGAAGAGAAGCTCCACTGTGATATGATTGTTGTGGCTTGGAGCTAGAAGAAAGAAGCCAATGTATGGCATGAATCTGACCGGGTGGAAAAAAGGCCAGTGTTATCCTTTGCTTCCTGCAAAAACCTCACATCATTCTGAACTTTAACTTTTCTGACAAACTATTCTATCCAGAGTTAACAATGATCTCTTAATTGCCAAATCCTGTGATTCTCAATCCTCATTCTCTTTTTCTTTGTAGCCCTTGACATTGTTGATCACTCTCTTGATGTTATTTTCTCTCTAGGTTTTTTAGGATGCTACTCTCTCCTGGTTCTCTTCCATCCTATTTCACTTCTTTCTCTTTTGCATAACCTCCTTCAGATCCTGCTCTCTAACCATAAGTACCCCTCAGAGTTCTATCCTGGGCCCTCTTCTCCCTCTGTTCTACTTCACTTGGTTATCTCATAGATTTCATTACCATCTTTATGCTGACAAGTTCTCAAATCTACCTATCCTGCCTCAATCTCTCTGCTGACCTCCAATCTCAAATCTCTAGCTGTCTTTCAGTCAACTCAAACGAAGTCCAGGAGACATCTTAAATTCAATCATTTCCCCATCCTTTCTTCTACCTACTTTATTATTGTTGGGAGCAATATCTTCCTTCTACAGTTATTTTGGATACCTCACTATCTCTCACTCCTCTATATTCAAGCTGTTGCCAAAACTTATTGATTTCACCATTGTAACAACTCTCCAAAACCCCCCCCTTCTCTCCTCTGACATTGCTGTGACTTCAGTGCAGACCATTGTCGTCTCATCTATAGATTATTGTGATAGCCTACTGGTAAGTCTACAATAACAGCTTGAAATTTCTTCTCATTCCAGTTACTCAGTTCCCAAGACTCTTCTTCCTTCCTTCCTTTGAGGGTTCAGGGAGGAGGTGTGAAAAAATTCAGCTATTGTGATTATCCTAACATGCACATCTGATCATAATCATCCTGCTACTAATAAACTGAAATGAGTTCTTTTTGCTTCTAGGACCTAATATAAAATACTCCATTAGTCATTCAAAGCCCTTTTTTGATGAGATAACTGAGGCCCAGAAAGTGAAAGCATATATCTGAGCCAAAAGCCAGAAACAAAGCTAGGATTTGATTCCATCTCTCTTGACTTCAGGTCACTCTCTTACACAGGGCTATTGAGGTGGTTAACTAACTTTTTTACCTATTCTGTTTCCCTTTCAATGCTGAGTTCCAGTTTTAAGCATCAGACATCAGAGAGATAAAGAGAAAGAAAGAGAGCCAGAAACAGAGAGACAGAGACAGAAAGATAAGAGACAGACAGATACAGATAGACAGAGATGGAGAAAGAATGAGTCAGAGAAATGGAGAGGAAATGTGAACACAGGAGTTCACATTTTAATGAAAAGAAATAAAACAAATAGGTTTAGGTGTAGGTCAGATGGAAGGGACTTTTAGGTGCAGTAGCAAAGCAACTAATAATGTATTTTCTTTAATGCTATTTCCATTAATAAAATTCAAATTTCTGATCTTTTTGAGAGCTATTTGAAAGTGCCATGGACTTTGGTGACAAGAATTTTTCCCCACACAACTTCAGTAGCTTTGGATGCTAAGGGGGCCAGTCCATTGAACTTATAGAGAAGCTGTTCTCCTGGATAATAATTATAGGAGCCAGGTAGACAGCAGTGTCAGTGATCTAGTAAGTGTTTCTTTTTTTAGGCTCCTTAGCTCATAGGATATGTCAAAGTAAATCCATTTAAGAGGTAAATTCTCAAAGCAAAACAAAAGACTGAATCTTGGGTTTTCCATTTAGTAAGTGTGACCAAGAGCAAGTTACAATCTGTTTGGGCTGTAATTTCTTCATTTACATAATAAGGTTATCAGACAACATGAACTTTGACCTCCCTTGATTCTCATAATGGGAATTTCAGGTTTCCAGAAGATAGACTTCTTGTCTATCAGAGAAATGTCAAATGGAACTTCTAGTAGGGTAAAAGCAGAAAATGCTGAATTTAGAGCTGAAGGATCTACTTGTCACCAAATTTCTCTAGGTCTCTCTTTCCTCATCTGTAATGATGTGTCCCGTCCAGCGGGACAAGGTTATTCGAGGGGTCGAGGAGAACCCAGCCTGAAAAGATAATGGGCGAGAGAAAGAGAGGTGAGACCAAGCAGATTCTTGTCAAGGTCTGAGTTTATTGTGTGTAGGTACAGTATATATATTCTTTAGAAAAAATGCGGGAGTATAAGGGAAGGAGTGTGGGGAATTTCCATCAGTTAGGACACCTGGTGTTTGAAACATTCTTAAGGAATTTCTGTCGATTAAGATATTTGGTGTTTGAAACATTCCAAGGTCAGCTGATTCCTGGAACTGAGGCCCTGGAGGTGTGGTTTTCTCACGGGGGGAAGGGGCCCCTTCTGGGTGCTGGTTCCTGACAATGATGGACTCAGATGACCTAAATTTGAAGGCTCCTTCCGATGTAAATCTATGACATCATAGGTCAAATGGGAGGAGAAATAGAGCTTGGAGTCTTCCAATAGAGGAGAAGAGAACTGGGATGAAAGGGAATGTGTAGATTGGGCTTTATATAAAAGAAATAAACCACTCCACAGTATGAAGAGGACAAATTGAGAGATAAGAGTAGGAAGTGGGGAAGAGATGTTTAGAGAAAACTCTATGCTGGGAGAAGGACAGGGCAACCAGTTTGTGTTAAGTATTATAAGCTAATTAAGAGAACATTAAGGGGGCAGCTAGGTGGCTCAGTGGATAGAGCACCAGCCCTGAAGTCAGGAGGACCTGGGTTCAAATCTGGTCTCAGACACTTAACATTCCCTAGCTGTGTGACCCTGGGCAAGTCACTTAACCCCAATTGCCTTAGCAAAAAAAGAAAAAAAAAAGAAAACATTAAGATGCTTTAGTGTCAAAATAGCTATGGGGGAAACAACCTTAACGGGAGGTTGCAGATGAAAAGAAATTAGATGGAAAAGAAATGAGTATTTTAAAAGTAAATAATCAATCTTAAGAGAAGATGAAGTTCAGGTATTCCTTTCTTTTAAAAAAAATTAAATATCTTTTTTTTCTATTTACATGTGAAAACAATTTTTAGTCCTTTTATTTTTAAATTTTGAGCTCCAAATTCTCTCCTTTTCCTCCCCTTCCCTTTTATATCCACCTACAGTCATGCAAAATACATTTTCATATTAGCCATGTTTTGAAAGAAAACATAGGAACCATCCCTCATGCCCCACTCCTTACTAAATGAATAACCCAAGAAAAAGTTTAAAAAAGGTGCACTTTAATCTGCATTCAGACTTCATCAATTCTTTTTCTGGAGGTGGATAACATTTTTCTTTGTAAGTCCTTTGGAATTGTTTTGGATCATTGTATTGCTGAGAATAGCTAAGTAACTTAAAATTGATCATCATACGGTATAGTTGTTACTGTTTGCAATATTCTCCTGCTTCTGCTCACTTCACTTTGTATCATTCATATAAGGTTTTTCCGGTTTCTCTGGAAGCATTCTGCTCATCATTTATTATAAAATAGCGTTCCATCACAATCATATGCTACAAATACATCTTAGTTTTCACACTAAAATTGCCTACAAAGTTCAATTCTAATTATTATTTTTTTATTTTATTAATCATTATTTTTATTGTTATATTATAACATGTTGCACTATATCACATATTGTTAAATTGTCAATTTAATTTTCACATTACCTGTTAGTACTTGAACATCAATAACAAGAATTTATTAAGTACTAACTTTATGCAATTCTTGTTTCTAGGTTCTAAAAAAGACAAAGTTTAGATGCAAAATCCCTGTTCTTATTAGCCTTATAATGCAGTAAAGATGTAAGACATAACCATAGGTATATTTTATTACATTGGATATTTAACTGTTTCTTTCATAGTGCAAGAGTCATTCTTGAAGGAATCCTACTCCATCAGGACAAAAGAAAAGGAGGGAGGGAAAAGTGCAAAGGTAATCTAAATTCCTGGGGAAAATACTTCAAAACCCTACAAATAACATCCCTTAATTTTCTTCATATCCATTTTAATCATATTCTCAATAAAACTAGAGAAAGAAAAGGGCCATTCTCAATGATACCAAATTTAATATGAGTCTGATTAGAAGTACATTTGTCATTGCTATCTGGGGAGTTACCTGCATCAGCCCTCATCAGCTCTCAAAAATTAGATTAACTCCTAACCATTCACTGACTCATCTCCAGTCAGCATTGTACTTCCTGGCTTCTGTAATAATCATCCAATAGCTCAAACAGACTATCCCAAATCCACCAGGTCTGGAACCCAAGGGATCTCATCCCAGACCCAACCTCCAAAGATCGATGGCTTTTGACAATTTGTCTAAAAGAAATTGCTTTCTATTGACTTATTCCAGTTTCTATCCTCCCCAAAGACAGCATTATATAGGTCTGAAAAAAGCATCTGGTCTGATAGACAATTTGCCCTTTCTCCCTTTCAGAAATAGTAACAGAAATGCTGTGGTTTGAACACCAGTATTTATTATGAATTTCTCATCTTAACCCACTTGTCTTCTTGATCATAGAGAGATGAATTTTCTGGGTGTTCATTTGTGAAAAGTCATTTAAAAATCTCCCATTCTGTATCCTGCTGTGTACTGAGTTCTGAGCAATCTCCTCTCTTGCCTGTTACTGAGTCCAGGCTCTGTACTTAGATTTGTGATTCAGTGAAAATAAGGAGGGCTGAATTTAATCCCAGTCATCCACTAATTTATTCTATGACTAAGTCAACCAATGAACAAACATATTATTAATGATTACTATGTAATCTTCGCTTTCATAGACACTGAATATACAAAGACCATAAAATGGTCAGGGAGTTTATATCCAATTAGGGAAGATGTCGATAAAATGAGGGAGATATATAAGAATATGAAGAAAAAATACAAAATAAATATAAAGTTGTGGAAGGGAAAAAGGACTACTACTTAGAATTAGGAATAGTTTAGAAAGTAATATATGAGGCTGATTTCAGAAAATCCTGAAAAGACTTACATGAACTGATGCTGAATGAAAGTGAAGTGAGCAGAACCAAGAGAACATTTTACAAGCTTATGTGATGATCAACTGTTATAGATTTGGCTCTTCTCAGCAATGTGGTAGTTTAAGACAATTCCAACAGACTTGGGGAGAGAAAATGCCATCCTCACCCAGAGAGAACTATAGAGGCTGAATATGGATCAAAGCATAGTATTTTCACCTCTTTTTTTGTTTGTTTGCTTTTCCTTTTTTATGGTTTTTTTGGTCTGATTTTTTTTGGTATAATATGACAAATATGGAAAAATGTTTAAGAAGAATGTACATGCTTTACTTATATCAGACTGCTTGCTGCCTTGGGAAGGCGATAAAGGGAGGGAAAAAATTTGGAACTCAAAATCTTACAAAAATGAACATTGGAAACTTTCCTTAAGTGTATTTGGAAAAATAGAATACTATGAAGAAAAAAAAAAGTAAAGCCTGAATGCCATCAAGAAGAAAATTCTTTAGAAAGAAATGCCTGTAAAAAAGCAAGTTTTCCTGATGAAGGCCTCATTTCTCAAATAGAAACTGAGTAAAATTTGTAAGAATACAAGTCACAACAAGATAACTGTATAAATATGAATACACATATTCGATTTGTCAAGTATTTTAACACAATTAACATGTATTAGACTTCCTGCCATCTAGGGGAGGGGGTGGGGGATAAGGGGAAAAATTTATAACAGAAAGCTTTGCAAGGGTCAGTGTTGAAAAATTACTCATGCATATGTTTTGCAAATAAAAAGCTTTAATTATACACACACACACACATATGTATATAAAACAGAATGCAAGTCATTCTCCAACTGACAAATCAATTCTTGGAGAGTGAGTCTGGATTGAGATCTATTGGGGTCCAGATCAGATGGATTTGGGATAGTCTGTTATGAACTATTGATAATGAATTGGGGGTAAGTTGATTATGAAGTCTAAGAAGAAATAATTTGGAAGAATCACTAATGGGTGATTATTGCAGGAGTCAGGAAGTATAATGCTGACTTGAGATGAGTCAGTGAATGGTTGGGAGTAATTTTTGAAGGCTGATGCAGGCAACTCCTCAGATAGAATGACAAATGCACTTCTAATCAGACTCAGATTAAATTTGGTATCAATAAAAATGGCCCTTCTTTTTCTCTAGTTTCACTGAGAATATGTTGGTTATGGTTATGAAGAAAGTTAAGGGAAAGAGAATTATATTTGACTATTTTGGTGTGAAAATTAAGTTACATTTGTAGGGTAGTAGAGTATGTTTCCTAGGAATTTAGACTCATTTTGTGTTTTATTGACTTCTTTCCTTTTTCTTTGCCCTGATGGAATAGAATTCAAGAATGACTTTTGTACTGTGGAAGAAACAGGTAAGTATCCAGCGTAATTGGACAATGTAATAATGTATACTTCAAATGTGTGTTTGCATCTTATATCCTTACGTTATAAGGCTAATATGAGCAGGGATTCTGTGTCTAAACTTTGTCTTCTCCAGAAACTAGAAACAAGAATTTCACAAAGTTGGTGCTTAATAAATGTTTGTTATTGATGTTCAAGTAATAGCAGGTAATGTGACAACTGAACTGATAATTTAACAATATGTGACAGTATGACATAAGTTACAACATGACAGTAAGAATGCTTGATGAATTTCAATACTGCTATGATTGCAACAAAAATGGAGGCATTGGAAAGAACATTGGACCTGTAACCAAAATACCTAGGTTTAAGTACTAGTAAAAGGTCACTTCAGTCTCATGGGCTTCAATTTCCTCATTCATAAAATGGGCACTCTTACTGCCTTTAATTGTTGTGAGGATCAGTGAGATAATGTATGTAGAGTGCTATATAATGGTCAGTTCTAATAACTAATATACTATACTATAACTAATAACTATTATTAGTATCCCATTCTGATAAAGCTTTTAGACCCAGTACATTCCAGTGAAAACAGGGTTTTTAAATTCTAGAATCAGAAAGTTAGTTAAGTGACTAGATTAAATTGAGCTAGATCCCAAAGCCAGGCCTGAGCTAAGTGGAGAATCTGGCTGCTTTGGAAATTGAGGACAGAGCTCATACTAGATAGAGATGTTTCCTGGGAAGTGGAATTAAGCCTAATAAGTTTCAATTTTAAAGGGACTGGTAATTGGGGAGGCAATTTTACTTAATTGGAACACCTGCGGGTAATTATAGTTTCTGTGTGGCTGGCCTTCCAAACACCTACAGTTCTGAGAAGAAAAAGCATGTTTGTAATATAGGGTCTTGGGTTCCAGCAGTGGGAGGAGTCTGACTGGGCAGTCTCTTTCCTGACCCCACCAGAATACCTTCTTCTAGACTGTCCAATGATACTGACCCTAAAATCTCCACTTAAATTCCTTGGAGCTCTGTGAGGATGAAGATTTTTTCTATTTAGTGCTATGCTGAAATACTTTGGGGGAGTTGGTGAGACAGAGAACTAATAGTCTTCCACTACAATGTCTCATCCAGGCCAAAGTGTCTGAACAAGAGAGACAGCAAATCATCATAGAAGTATGAATCATTGGGATCCAGCTAAATAAAAATGTAGGAATTGAGAGAAATAATTTTCAGAAATTGGAATGAGACACATACACAGACCCAGCAAAAGACCCCAAAGAGGTTGGAAGGCAGGTAAAGTGGATTACAATTTTAACAGATACACTAAAGTCGATTTGGGTGGGAAATCTAATCTCTTTAATTAAAAGGATATCAGTAGAACATATTCAAAGAGATTTGAGTGCAAATCCCTTATTTTCAGACTGTATCTGAAATGTGTTAAGGTATACATATTATTTGAGATTTCCTATGCTCAAAGGTGATCTAATATGGAGGGGACAGATTTAGGGGTGTAGTTGCTTTATCTTTCTGAGATTCAGTTTCTTTGTAAATAGTGATAATAACATGGGAACCATATTTTTCATAGTGCTGTTGTTTTAAAAGTATTTTGTCATGCTATACAAATGTGTTCTCTTCCTTTCTCTATCATTAATACCCACCTCCATGCTGGACACTTGATAGACAATTAATAAATGCCCAGTGGTTGTTGTTATGGATACCTTTTGAATGGAAGGAAAAAGTTTTCTTTGTCATATTTTTTAAATTAAAATTTATTTTTTTCCAGTTTAATAGAATCTACTTTTTTTTCTCCATCCTACCCCATTCTCACATTGGGAAAAAACTAGGCAAACAAAGCCTTATAGCAAAAATGCAGTCAAGCAAAATACATTCTCTTATTGGCTGTGTTCCAAAAATATATACCTTTGTATCCATAGTGCATCAGGGTCAATTAGGAATGAATAGCCTCTTTCATCATGAATCCTCTGAAATTATTGATCACTGTGTTATATAATGTTGCTATTATTGTATAAATTATTCTTTCATGATGATACTTTATTATATATAACATAATATAATATATAATTATTTAATATAATAATAACAAATTATCATTTGCTCATTTGGTATCAATTCATGCAAGTCTTCCATGGTTTTTTTGAAATTCTCCCTTTTACCATACTTTACATCACAATAATATTTTATTACTTTAGATAATTAGGTATCTGAAATGATAGAGTTTATATTTTTAGCCATAGTGATGATAACAGCAATCATACTTTGATATTGCAATTTAGCTCACCTCTAGCACTCCCTTCCACATGAAGCCTTTACTTATCCATCCTGTTACCCCAACTGTTTTTGTCTTTCCTATGCCAATTATTGTTCAGCTATTTCAGTTTCATCCAATTCTTTGTGAATCCTTTGGTGTTTTTTTGGCAAAGATATTAGAGTGGTTTTCCATTTCCTTCTCTAGCTCATTTTACAGTGGGGAACTGAGATAAAACAGGGTCAAGTGACTTATCCAGTGTCTGAGGCCAGATTTGAACTCAGGAAGAGGAGGCTCCCTAATTCTAGGCCCACAACATCTGCAGCCAGAGCCTGATGAAGCCAGTCACTCCTGAGGGTAATGAGTTGGTTGAACCAAGGCCCAGAGCCTTGGCCTTCTAAGAGGGCCATCCAGAGATCAGCCCCAGACTTGCTGCTCAAGTAGGAGATGATTGCCATTTTAGATGCTTCTTGTGACTCCAGCTTTAGCGACTTTACTCCAGTTAGCTCTGAAGGGCTACTAATGATGCTGAACCTTGATGAGATCATGTAGGTGCTAAATTGCTACCTCCACACATTGGGATGATGACCAGGATCACTGCCCTAATGTGACGTTACCACTTATATATCATGATTCCTGGGTAGATTTTCTGACACAACAGATAGCCCTTTTTCCCCATCCTATTTTGAAACTTATCAGATGAGGTCGTCCTGAGGGACTTGGAGGTTTCGGCAGAAATCTCATCATTCCCTGCATGCCAAACAGAAGGTGCCAGCCCCCTTAACTGCCCCAACCCTTAGGTCAACCAGTTGAATCTGCAGGTGTCCACCTCTGGCAGAGCTAATTTGCTTGGTTCCCCCCTGCCATACTAAAGGTTTAGAAGCTTTTTCTCCCACACTGAATTCTTATTTTTACAAGATCATGATTAACTTGCTAAAGAGATTAAGCAGCAAACACAAACTCCTCCTGGAGAGCAGAGGAGCCCTCATTATCAGTCAGCCATGTCTACTCTTGAGTGCTGAAAACATCTTTCACTCCATGGCTGACATCCTTTTTCAAGAAGACCCACCTTTGCCAACAATGGTTCATACCTCAACACTTACTGACCTGTGCAGAGCTCTTCCAGCAAAGAAATCAGCTCAAAGATCTGAAGACTAGAGCCAGAGCTTGTTTCATTGCCTATACTGCTCCAAGTGTCACAATCCACGGTATACTTCTCCTTCTTTACCCAAAACTACTGATTTGCCTACAACCTTGTCCAGAAGTTTGGTGATCTAGAGATCACTATGGATTTTCTCACTGAAGTGGACAAACTTGTGCAACTGATTGAGTGTCCCATTTTCACATATCTGAGCCTGCAGCTGCTGGATGTGAGAAACAGCCCCTGTCTGATCAAAACCCTGTGCAGTCTGTTCATGCTTCTCCCCCAGTGCAGTACCTTCCAGCTCCTCTCCCACCACCTGTAGTGGGTACCCAACCTGGAACTCATGCAGACTGAGGATAGTTTGAAAACAACCCAAAGTTTTCAGAAGGTGGATTCCCCCAGTATCCATTATGTGGAGTTACTGCAGCACTTTGAGAAGGTCCAGAACAAGCATCTGGGGATGAGATGCTAGTGGAGCTGGCATGAGGACCAGCTGGACCACAGGATTATACTCTGATCCTTGGCATGCACAGCTTGGGGCCAGAGGATGTATAGGAAAGAAGCCGAATGGGGTGGCCTGTGGACTGTTTGTGGCCTTCACAAAGTCCTCTGCAGGACCTGAGCAGGGAGGTGGGCTGCTCTGTATTCTGGTTGGGTGTGCCCTTCAGCCAAATAGGAATTCCATTCTAGGACAGAGAAAGTATCACCTGCCCCTCCTGCCCACCTCTCCATTCCATATGCAGGAAGGGCCAGTCCTGGCTGCTGCTTCTTGGTCCTTCCCCCCTGGGCTACCACAGTAGCAACAGCAGGCTTGATCCTTCCACACTCCGCAGCCCTGAGAGCTGCCTTAAGATGTGCTTCTCTGCCTTAGAAGTAACTCCCCATCTATAATCAGCCTTTTTTTTTTTTAACAAGCCCCTTTCATTTGGATTGACAGCAATTGGTCTCTTCCCTAGCCCCGATCTCTTAACATGAGGGTGTCTATACACATGTGTGTGCATGTATGTGTGTGTATACTTAATCTTAATTATAATGTAATCTTAATTATGTTATAATAATATATTATCTTATATATTAATCTAATCTCCACCTGGATCATATAGGTTTGTATGGAATGATGGAGATCTCTCACCTAAAAATAAAGGAATGATAGTAAATTCTAATTCTAGTATCAGCACTCTATCTGATTAGCCACCTAGCCACCCAGCCCTCTAATTACTGAGTCTTTATTTGTATATATTTACATATATACATGTCATCTCCCTGATAGAATGTAAGTCATTTGAGGAACAGAAACTATAGTAATTGGTAATCATTATAAATTAGTTCCAGAAGGTGTGATGAGTGCAAAAAATGAGTACTGAACAAGTTTTTCCCAAAAGGAATATATCTCCAATCTCAGCCTAACCATCCTTCCACACCCAATGCCCTAAAGGAATAAGCAGGCTTCTAGCTGTGGAGAAACAAACCAGTTCAGCCCAGTCCACCTGGATGCCTCTCTTCTTTTCTGAGATGAGCCATGACTTTTATACTGTCCCCCACCATACACTGTCCAAACTTCCTGGAGGAGGGAGTGGAACTAGATGTAGACTGCCCAGGGCTCTGGCTGACACCAGGCTCAGGGCTACCAGGAGGCCTGGATTCTCAGCCACTTCTGCCTCCTGCGCCTGCTGCTATTCCTGTTGAACACACTACTAGCTCTGTGCCCCTATCAGTATTACTGTTTTGGGAGCTGAGTGCAGCAGCCTCATTGTCTTTCAAGAAGTACCCCAGACCTGCCTGCTAACTTGCTTGACCTCAGCATCGAGGGCTCCAATCTGGTAGTTCTGGGCTGAATCTTCATTGGGGAGGAGCTACACAAGTCTGAGGGCAAAAGCGCCAGTGTTGGTGGGGGCCAATATAACTGGCCAATCTCACATCCCTGCTACTCAACCAAGACAAAAACCATGTGTTACTTTAGTGTCAGCAAGGGTCAAGTGCAGAAACATTTTTTTTCTTATCAAAATACATTGACTACCGAAGTCAATGAGTTCTGAAGTGAACTAGTGCAGAAATAACACTGCATTTCATTTTTGTCTTTATCTTCTGAGTGATAACATAGTGGTTGGCCCTCCGTCAGTCCTTAATAAATACTTATTGGTCAATTGACAATGTGAATGGACCTTTGATTTTATTAATTGGAGAACTCCCTCCAAAGAAAGAGATTTCAACTCCTCCATGTCTTCCCAATTCTGTTTGATTTTTGTCTATAGCCCTTCTAGAAACCTACATTATTACTTGAATTATTTCAGTTATTAGAACAATAATCATAGGCTAATTTTTATACAGTGCTATCTTTGAACAATCATGTGAAATTGGAGAATAATTCCTACATGTACAATGTACAATGTACACATGTACAAATGCTTGTCAGTCACTGGCAGAGCAGAACCTATTATTTCTAGTGTTCTTATTTCAGGTTCTGTGCTTTTTTTTGTTTGCATTACATGGTTTCTCCAAAATCCAAGCCAAAAATCGCTTTCTGGATATCATGTTATATAACAATAAACCTTTATCTTATCTTTGTAGTCCATTATCAGGGTTCCTTATCCAGAATGATATAACTAACTTTGTTAATTAACATTGGGGAGAATAAAGATAATATTTTACTTACAAGATAAACAAAAACAATTTTATAAGCAGTACACTACAAGAACACTTATATTATAAATTAGGATTCAGAAGGGATTTGAGGTACTTGTGGTACTCCAGCGTCCTGCATATTACTATTAATTTTTAGTGTGTTGAGAAGCAGGAAAAGGAAGTTTTCCTTATAGAAGGTCAGAAAAATCAACATTTAAGATAATTGTTTTTAATTATATAATATTTCACTAGAAAGTCAGGCATCTTAGTTATGAATACTCCATTTTAAGCAAGCTCATTTTGTGAAATAATCTTCCCTTGACAATGATTATCTACATGATTGATAAGAATTCATCATATCTAGACTGACAGACCCCCATGGTGTTTTCCAGACATCTTCCTGTTCTATTGGTGAGGTTTTTCTCTCATTTCCCTTTCTACTTCTAGCTCTGGGAACACTAATCAAATCAATACTACGATTCCTGAAAAAGAAACTTTGGTCAATTGCCCTCTGACTCAACTCACCATCCCCTGTAACTTCTCAAGTCAAATGCATCTCTCTGACTATCACTTTCTGAGATTTGTTGCCATCTCCTATTACAATATATGCTTCTTCAAATGCAATAAACATTTTGTTTTTTGGATTTCTGTCCCCAGAGCTTAATTAAAGTCCCTGGACATAGTAAGGGTTCCATTCATTCATTTATTTTTTCATTCATTCATTCACTAATTTATATTAGTAGCAATTTATAGCTGTTCAACCTTTTAGGATTTTCACTTATAAATAAATAGCAATCAGAAAATACCTCCCACATTGAGAGCACTATAAGTTTTTTACAAGATGAATTCCTTCCAAGAATTATATGAACTAGGCCATTAAAGTATCATTATCCCCATTTTATAGAAGAAAAACTTAGACCTGGAAAGGGAAAGTGACTTTCAATTTAATTCAACAAACATTCATTAAGTACTTTCTGTGTATGTGCAAAGCCCCAGGGATATAAGAACAAAAAGAAAATAGTTCTATATACTAAACAGTTTGCATTGGGGGGGGATAGAGAAATAGAATATCTCAATATATAAGCTCTAACAACTGAGAAATCTTGAAACTTATTCATGGCTGTACAATAGATATTTATTAATTGCTTACTGTGTGCAGAATGTTTTTCTGGGTACCAAAGTAAGGTAAATGCTTTTCTAGTTGAATGGGGGATGAAATACAAATTTATAGATATTTGTAATACACAATATTATATATACTAAGTATTAGAAAGCTGCAAAACAAGATACTAGGTACAATCTAGGGAAGGAGTCATTATCAGGAGAAGCATTTAGGGAGAGAAGGCTTCTTGGAAGAGATGACATTTGAGTTGGATTTATAAAGATAGCAAAGAACTCAGAACAGGAAAGAAAGGAAAGGTCATTCTAGTCACAGTGAACGATGTAAGTAAATGAAGAGAGGTAGGAGAGTATAGGGTCTGGTTTGAGGGGCATAGAGCAATGTACTTTGGCTAGGGCATACAAAATATAGAGGGATATAATATAAGATTGGAAAGGAAGAGTGGAATCAAATTGTGGGAGTCTGAATTTTTCTCATCAGGCAATAGGATGCCAATGTGGTGATTTCTGAATATAGGAGCAACATGACCATTCCAAGGAAAGAAACAATACCTTGGTCATATGAAATATACTCAGAGTAGATGGAAGGCACCAGTGGTTGGGGTAACTACATAAACACTCCTTTAAAACAGGAATATGAGAGGAAGAAAAGTCAAGGATAATATTACAATTACTAATATAAGATATTGGGTGACTATTAGTATCATAGAAAGAATTTTTACTGTTCAGTCAATCAGTTGTATCTGACACTTCTGTCCTCTACTATCTCTAAAAGTCTGTTAAAGTTCATCTTCTTTGTTTCCATGACATTATATCCATCTCATTCTTTGCTGTCTACTTTTCTTTTAGCTGTCAATCTTTTCCAGTGAGTCTTGTCTTTTTATTATGTATCATTTAGGCTTCAGTTTTAATATTTGACATTCCACTGAAGAGCCTTAAATAATGCCCTTAATTTGAATTGACCTCCTTACTGTCCAAGTGTCCAAGGGACTTTCAAAAGTCTTTTCCAACTTCACAATTCAAAAGCATTAATTCTGAGGTGTTCAGCTTTCCCTATAGTCCAACTCTCAAAGCCATGCTTTGGTACTGGAAAAACCACAGTTTTGACTATATGGTCCTCTATCAGCAAGGTGATATTTCTGCTTGTTAGTATGCTGTCCAAATTTGCCATAACTTTCCTTCCAAGGAGCAAGTGTCTTAAAAGACACTTTAAATTAAAATTTCATGGCTGCAGTCATTGCCTGCAGTAATCTTTAAGCCAAAGAATATGAAATCTGACACTACTTCCATTTGTTTTCCCCCTATTTGCCAAAAAGTAATGGGAACAGTTGGCAAGATCTTAGATTTTTTGATGTTAAGCTTCAAATCACCTTTTAAAAATTTCTCTTTTACCCTCATCCAGAGGCTTCATAATTCTTCAGTTTCTGACATCAGAGTGGTATCATCTCCTTATCTGAGATTGTTGATATTTCTCCTGGCAATCTTAATTGCAGATTTTGATCCATCTAGCCTAGAATTTTGCATGATATACTCTGCATATAAGTTAAATAAATGACGTGACAATACACAGCCTTGTTATACTCCTTTCGCAATATTAAACCATTTAGTTGTTCCGGGTTCAGTTCTAACTGTTACTTCTTGGCCCTCCTACAGGTTCCTCAGGAGATAAATAAAATGATCTGGTATTCCCATCTCTTTGAGGACTCACCACATTTTGTTGTGATCCACACAAAGGCTTTAGAGTAGTCAATGAAACAGAAGATGTTTTTCTGAAACTCCTTTGCTTTCTCCATAATTTAGTACATGTTAGCAATTTGGCCTCTACTTCCTCTGCCTCTTCAAAAACCAAACTACTTTTCTGGTAATCCTTGATTCTCATATTACTGAAGCCTGGTTTACAAAATCTTAAGCATAATCTTGTGGTCTTGTGACATGAATACAACTGTTCAACAATTTAAACTTTCCTTGATTCTGTCATTCTTTAGGATTGGGATATAAACTGATCTTTTCCAATCCAGTGGTCGCTGCTGTGTTTTCAAAATTGGCTGGCATATTGAGTGCAGCACTTTAATAGCATCATCTTTCAGAGATTTAAAAAGCTCAGCTAAATTTCTATTTTCTCCATTAGCCATATTGTTATCAATATTTCCTAAGGACTACTTCACTTTGTTCTCCAGGATTCTAGCTTTACATCAGTTCTTTTGTGAATTCATCAAGAATTCATCATTTTAATGTCTTCTGCTTCTGTTAAATTCCTTATATTTTTGTCTTTTATCATATTCATGTTAACATAAAATGTTCTGTTGATAGCTCTAATTTTCTTGAAGAGATCTTGTCTTTCCCATTCTATTGTTTTCTTTTATTTCTTTGCATTGCTCATTTAAGAAAAGTTTTTATCTTTCCTTGCTATTTCTGGAAAACTGCAGGTATTTGGATAACTTTACCTTTTCTTCTTTTCTCAGCTATTTGTAAAGCCTCATCAAATAGCCATTTTGCTTTCTTGCTTTTCTTTTTCTTTGGAATATTTTTTATTGCTGCCTCCTGTGCAATCCTGCAAACTCCTGTCCATAGTTCTTCAGGCATTCTTGATTAAATTCCTAAAATCTATTCATCACCTTCATTTCACATTTTTAAGGGATGTTATTTAGGTCATACCTAAATAGTTTGATAGTTTTTCCTACTTTTTTTTTCAATTTAAGTCTGAATTTTTCAATAAGAAGTTCATGATCTGACCCACAATCAGCTCCAGATCTTGTTTTAATTGACTGTATGGAGCTTTTCTACCTTTGGGAGCAAAACACATAATCAATCTGATTTTTGTATTAACTACCTGGTAATGTCCATGTGTAGAGTCATTTTTTTGGGTTGTTAAAAAAGTGTTTATTATGACTTGGGAGCTATTTTGCAAAACTCTATTTGTCCTTGCCTTGCTTCAGTTTGTACTTCAAGGTCAAATTTGTCCATTATTTCAGTTATCTTTTGATTTCCTACTTTAGCATTCCAATTCCCTCTGATGAATGTGACATCTGTGTGTGTGTGTGTGTGTGTATGTGTGTGTGTGTGTTTGTTACTTTTAGAAGATGCTAGAAGGTCTTCATAGAACTGATCAACTTCAGCGTCTTTGACAACAGAGGTTGGAGCAGAGATTATTGTGATGATGAATGGTTGCCTTGATTTTGAATAAATATCATTGGATCATTTTTTGGGGGGATTATGCCCCAATACTGCTTTTCTCACCTTTTTATTTACTATAAAGGTTACTCTACTTTTTCTAAGAGATTCTCGCAGTGTATATGTAGTTATCATCTGAATTAAATTTACTTCTGATCATCCATTTAATGGGTAATGATACCCAAGATGTTGATATTTAATCTTTCCATCTACGAGAAAAAACATCCAGTTTACCTTGATTCACAGATCTTACATTCTAGGTTCCTATGAAATATTGATCTTTACAGCAACGCATTTTTCTTTTACCACTGGACTCATTCACTGCTGAGTTGCTGAGTTGTTTTGAAGCCCAGTTTTTTTTTGGTGCTTTAGCCTAGCCACTTTATTAGTTAGTACTGAATTACTTGAGTGAAATATCTCGTTGTGATATCCTAGAAAGTTGAATATTCTCATCAAGAGCTCAGAAAGATAGTTAGGGCTGGTTATGGAAGTAGCAGTGATAGAAACTGCAGTGAGCTACAGTGAGTAAAAGAGAAAACCTACTCCAAATCCAGTGTTCTTTGCCTTACATGACACTTCCCACTTGAAATTCATCAGCCCTGTTAGCTAGGCAGGTTGCATAATCTCTTGGGATTTTAGTTTTCTCATTTTGGATGAGAGGAGCACCATGGACCCAGAGGTGACTGGGATGGAGGGCATATGCATCAAAAACAAATTTTACCTGCCTTTGCTGGAAGGACTTTCTTTAAGAATGGGGAAAATGATTTCCAGGGTTCTCAGCTCCCCAAACAGAAAGTGCTTTCCTAGGAGATTTTAATATTAACCCATTGTGCACACATTGATTTAAGTATTTCCCTTAACAGAGCACACTGCACTCTATTTGGGTTTTCTTCTCTCATGGTATTCAAGTTCATGGTCTTTTAGTTTTAGTGACTTTTCTAGTAAGTGTGTGAGGCCGTATTTGAACTCAGATATCTTGACTCAAAGACCAGAGCTCTGTAGCTAGCTACAAGGCATCACTAGCTGTCACCTTAAGTCCATGCTTAGCAAGGACTCTGGTATCACTTTAAGGCTGATGCTCCTTCACTTGAGTTCATTTGATTGGCTTGTTATATTATAATCTAAATACCTAATTGGGGATAATTGTGACTCTTAATTATCATGAGATCATTACATACCCAAAAACTGCAGCTGGCTTAAGTTGTATTTTTCATTAAAGCAAAGCTTTTTAAGAGCTTGCTAAATAAAACCCTACAAATAATCACTTAATTAGAAAGTAAATAAGAGCAAATTAAAATCATGTTTGCAGAAACATTATGCTTGCTTAGATTTAGTGCATTATTAACTTAAAAGTCAAAACATCTCAGGATTGAAAATAACTCAAAAATACTCTACCTGCAAGCATCTTTTCTAGCTATATGACCTTAAACCAATCATTTCCTCTCTCTAGGCCCTCAAATACTTCAAAACACTCTTAGAGCTAAAACTAGATCTTTTTCACCCAGAGTAAAAACAGTCAAGTTGTGATATACACGACAGGAGTCATTATGGCCTTCACTTCAACATGGCTTGGGAGAAGAATTCTATAATATTGGGATCCTTGGGCTGGTGCTTACACTCTATTGTGATGCAGAACCATGAGAAAGGCAATTGTCATGGAAATATCAGCATCTTAGTACAAAGCCAATGTGCTATGTTAATTATTACATTTCTACTCTTGATTGATAAGAGATCCTCTCATATAACATCTCTGATGAGTGATCATTTTGCCTTCTACTTGATGTGGAAAACATCATTTCCTTACATTATGCCATGTTTGCCTCTTTTGCTCCCTGCTCCCAATTCTGCCTTCTGGGACAGAGGATGGCAGAGCAAAATTTAGTCCCTGTTTCATGTGACAATCCTCCAAATACTTGAATACGAGCTACCTCCTCAGTTTCCATGCACCTGACGGAGGACAACTAGCCTTAACCTCTTCCTTTTTGGGGCAAGAGAATTTTCTCTTTCAAGCTTCCAGGGACTGTGAGGCCAGAATTGTGGGAACTAGAGAAGCAACTTCTTTTTCTTTTTTTTCACACCTCACCTGAGTCCTGGAGGAGGAAAAACTGGCAGCTGAGGGCCTTTGAAAGTAAGTTTAGGAAGAGGTTGATACTAAAAGCAAAATCATAGAGAAATGCATGAAAGATTCCCCATCATGCTTCAGAAGATACTTTTGATAACTTGAGTGTGAGTGGGAAACAGTATAGTGGAAAGAGCAGACTAGATGCTCAGAGATCAATGCTTTATTGCTATCTTGGTCACCAATTGGCAACGTGATGTTGACTAGCCAATTTTCTGGATTTCATTTCTCTTTTCTGTAAAATGAAGGGGTTGGACTAGATGACCTCTGAGTTTCCTTTAAGCTCTCAATCTAAATTCCTATGACTCTATAATTCTTTTTATTATTTTTTTAATTAAAACTTTTTATTTGAAAAACATATGTATGGCTAATTCTTCAACATTGACCCTTACAAAGCTTTCTGTTACAAATTTCCCCCTCCCTCAGTCCCCCCCTTCCCCTAGATGGCAGGAAATCCACTACATGTTAATTATGTTAAAATACTTGGCAAATCGAATATTTGTATACATATTTCCACACTTATTGTTGTGCAAGAAAAATCGTATCTACAAGAAAAAAAATCAGAGAAAGGAAATCCAAGGCAAGCAAACATCAATAGAGAGCATGAAAATGTTATGTTGTGGTCCACATTTCACATCCCTCTCTCTGGGCATATATGGCTTTCTTCACTGAACAATTGGAACTGGTTTGAAACATTTCATTGTTGCAGAGAGCCGTGTCCTTCAGAAGTGATCATCATATACTCTTGTTGTTGCTGTGTATAATGATCTGGTTCTGCTCATTTCGTTCAGCATCAGTATGACTCTACAATTAAATAATATTTCAGATCTATTGTGGTTCTTGGTTTGTAGGTCCTAAACATTAGTGGAATAATAAACTTCTTTTTCATTAAAAAGACATACTATTAATTTTTTTCACTATACCAGTTTTTATTTTTCAATTAATAATTATGAAGAGTGTCCCCTTCCACAAAGTCTTGAGGTCTAGAGGGCTAATTCTGGTCTATTTCCTTGAGCTTATGCAGCTTGAGTATAGGGGGCTTTGAGACTCAGACAATTCTTCCAATATATTGCTCCCTATGTTATTCCCACGCTATCACTATTTCAACTTCTCCCAAACATGCCTGTGTCTCACCCATCTTGAAAAAACCTTTATTTGATCCTTCTATCACTCTTAATTACCATCCTACATTTTTTCTACCCTTTGTAGCTTCAGATCATTCATATCTTTTCCCCAATCAACACAGACTATTCCTGAAACTTTGTCTCTTTACCCATCTTTTGATGTTTTTTTACTAACTAAAGAAGCAAAACCAAGAATATTCAAAGTATTTCTTAAGTTTTTGAATTATGATTCTAATGTATAAGGAGCAGAAAAGGTATAGTTAAAAACTGAAGAAAAAAAATCCCCTTGAGGTGATATCTAATAGGAAGTTCATCCTTAAAGAGAATATTAACTATTCTGGAATGTTCTAGGGATGTAAATACAAACATAAGACAGCTCTTGTCCTCAATGAACTTATACTCCACTAGGAGAATCTTCACAGATAAGTCAGTGTGGATAAATATGCTTATCTATAAGAAATCTATAGTGATGAAAGTTAGATCAAACTCCCCCCGCCCCTCATTGGCTGTCCCTGCCTTTACTTTATCAGCTGAGAAACTTCTTCATATATTATAGGAAAAATGGGAATCCTTCTTCTGTCCTCTTTCCCATTTCTTAGCAGTTGGTTTTTCTGCCTCCAGTTTTTCCTTCACTACTATCTCACATGATGAAGTGGTCTTATTCCTTACCAAGACTTAAGTATTCCCATTCCATCCTGTCTCCTTCAATATATTGATCCCTCTGTTATCCCCATGCTATCACTCATGCAATCAGTCCCAAACATGCCTCTCACCCATCTTGAAAAAAAACTCTCATTTCATCCTTCCATCCCTGTTAACTACCATCCTACATCTTGTTTGCCTTTTGTAGCTAAACTCTTTGAAATTTATAATATAAATTTATATTTATATTATATATATATACATTTATAATAGATACCTCCATTTCTCCTCTCTCACTTTTTAAATTTTTTTCTATTTTTATTTTATTTTTTCCTTACATAAAAACAATTTTAAACATTAATTTGAAGAAAATTTGAGTTCTAAATTCTTTTCCTCCATTCACTCTCCCCTTATAAAGGAGGTAAGCAATTTGATATAGGTTATATATATATATAGTCATGCAAAAACATTTCTATATTATTCATATTATAAAAGAAAATGCAAACAAAAAATGCATGAGAAATAAAGCTAAAAATGTATGCTTTGATCTACAATAAACCTTCATTAGTTCTTTCTCTGGAGGTGGATATCATTTTTTTTCATGATAAATCCTTTGGAATTATCTTGAATCATTGTATTGCCAGAAATACATTCACCACTGATCATCTTACAACATTGCTGTTACTATGTACAATGGTCTCCTGGTTCTGCTCACTTCACTTTGCATCAGTTCATGTAAATCTTTTCAGGTTTTTCTGAGAGCAGCTATATAGTATAATAGTATTCCATCACAATCATATTGTAATTTGTTCACCCATTTTCCAATTGATGAGCATGTCCTCAATTTTCAATTTTTTTTACCACCACAAAAGGAATCACTACAAATATTTTTGTATATATAAACTCTTTTCCTTTTTAAAAATCTCTTTAGAATATGGACCTAGCATTGATTTTCTGTATAAAAGAATATATGCAATTTTATAATCCTTGGGCCATGGTTCCAAATTATTCTTCAGAATGATTGAATCATTAAACATATCCACCATCAGTACATTAGTGTCTCACTTGCCCTCCTACCAACATTTGTCATTTTCTGTTTTCTTTTAGGCAATTTGTTAGGCAATCTAACAAGTGGGGTTTTAAAATTTGTACATTTCCCTAATAAATACTGATTTAGAGCAATTTTTCCCATGTGATTAAAGATAGCTTTGATAACATCATCTGAAAACTATGTATTAATGTCATTTGATCATTTATCAATAGAGAATTAGTTGTATTTTTATAAATTTGATTCAATTTTCTTACATATTTGAGAAATGAGGTCTTTATCAGAAATACTTGCAGTAAATTTTTTTTTCACAGCTTGATTACTGTATATTTCCTTCTGTATGATCCCCCCCCATCTATCCTAATCTCTGTTTATCCTTTCACCCTGTTCATCCTCAAAATATTTTGCTCCTGACCTCCATCTCCCTCAATCTGTCTTCCCTACTATCAGCTTCATCTTTCCCATTCTTTCTTATCCCCTTCCCTTCCTGTTTTCTTGTAGGGTAAAATCGATTTCTATACCCAACTAAGTGTATATGTTATGGCTTCTTTGAACCAATTCCAATGAAAGTAAAGTTCAGATTTTCTTCTCCTCATTTCTCCCATCTTCCTCACCTCTTTTGCCCTCTTTTATGTCAGATTTGTCCCATTCTACTTTTTCCCCTTTCTTTCAGTGAATTTTTTCATACCCCTTAATTTAATTTTATTTTTAAAGTTATTATTCTTTTATATTTAAGTCGCATCCATGACTATCTATGGATATTGCTTTTAATTGTCCAAATAATGATGTTCTTAGGAGTTAAAAGTATCATCTTTTCATGTAGGAATGTAAACAATTAAATCTTATGTTTTCTCCCTCATGATCCCTTAAATACCTTATAATTTCTCTTTCCTTTTTACTTTTGTATGCTTCTTTTGAGTCTTATATTTGAAAGCCAAATTTGCTATTCAGTTTTAGTCTTTTCATCAGGAATATTTGAATGTTCTCTATTTCATTGAATATCTGTTTTCCCTTCTGATGGATTATACTCAGTTTTTCTTGGTAGGTCATTCTTGGTTTTGCCCTTTGTCCTTGGAATATCATATTCTATGCCTTCTGATCTTTTAATAGAGAAGCAATAAATTTTGAGTTATCTTGACTGTGACTCCAAAACCGAATTCAGTTTTTTTTTCTATCCTCATTCTTCTTGATCTTTGACACTTTTAATCATTCTCCTCTCTTTTCTGTAGATTTTTGGGAAACCAATCTTTCCTAATTTTCTTCCTATCTATCTGACCATACTCTAACCATAGATGTCCCTTAGGATTCTTTATTGGGCCTTCTTTTCCCTCTATACTGCCTCATTAGGTGATTTCATCAGCTCCAATGAATTTAATTAACATCTAATTAGCTAACATTAATTAACATTTGATTCTCAAATCTACCTATCCTGTCTGAAACTCTCTGCTGACCACCACAAAGGCAAATCTCCAACTGCCTTTAAGAAATCAAACAATATTCAGTAGACATCTTAAACTCATGTCCAAAACAGATGTTTTTATTTTTTCTCTTCCTATCTTCCTTATTACTATAGATGGCAAGACCATCTTCCCAGTCCCTCAAGTTTGCGCCTAGAAGTCATCCTGGAATTCTTCACTATCTCTCAGTCCTTCATACCTAAATTGTTGCCAAAGCCTATTAATTTCATCTTGTGACATCTCTTGAATGTTCCCACTTCTCTCCTCTGACACTGCCACTAAAATACTAAAAAGGGATTAGAAATACTAAGAATAATTAGAAGTTGTGCATTTGTGGGGTGTGGTGGTGTTAATCATGAAAAGCATCCTAAAGGAAGGTCTGAATAACTGAAATTCATAAAACTAGTCTTTACCAACAGTTTCTATCTCTTCTTTTTTCCAGAACTTCTTGGAAACTTGCATCAATTACCCATGCAACTTTTTCTCTCTTCTGATACCAAATAAATCTAAAGGAGAGTAAACACAAAAAATGAACATAACACAAATATTTGTTAAGTAATTGTCACATGCAGAGTTCTATGCCAGATGTAGTTTATTTAGAGGTTTCTTGCTCTCAAGGAACTTATAGTCCGGTAAGAGAAATAAGGCATGGGTGCAAATAACAACAATGCTAGGCAGAATGCACAATGTGACATGTGGGAAGGCCTTTGTAGTGGAAGATGCTTTCTTCATGAATTGGGAGCTTGGTTTGCATCTAAAGATACGTATAGCTTTAAGATTGTCTTAAGTGCCAAATAAGAGGTCCAAAGTACCATGAATGTTTAGAGGGATGAGAGATCATATCTGGTTGATTCCATCAAAGAAGACTTCCTGGAGGAGACATTTGAGCTGTCTCTGAAGGGAGGAAATTAACAAAGTTCCAGGTTGGAAGGTTGTTAGGAGGAACAGTGAATAGTTTAATCTAGCTGAAGTGTAGTGTTCTGCTTATAAGCAGAAATACTAGTTAGGATGCTATTGTAATCCCCTAGTAGAGTTTTCACATATATTGAATAATTACCATCTATTGTTGAATTGAATAATCCAGGTCAGAATAATAATAATTTATGTGATGCCTTAAAATTTGTAAGTTACAAACATTGCAAATAGAAGTTATGAATTATATCTGATGGCTCTGGAAAATGGAAAGGTAGATCAGATGGGAGAAAAGTTGTGGTTTCCAATTGATTAAATGTTGGAAGAAGAATGATTTTGAGTCAAAGATGACTCAAGATATTTTATCTGAATGATTGAAAGGATGTTGGTATGATTAACAGAAATTTAGAAGGCAGGAAGATGTCCACTGAAATGAAATGTTGGCATTCTTTATGTTATATTCTCTACAAGGGTAACATACTTAGAAGATTTGAGTTTGAATACCACTTGTGCTACTTACTACCAGTATAAACTTGTAAGGTTAGATGTTTGGACCAGATGACCTCTGAGGTCATTTCTATGTTAGATCAATTCTTGGATCAAAGCAAAAACAAAACAAAACAAAACAAAAACAAAAAAACAAAAAACAAAACAAAACAAAACAAAACAAAAAACTTCTTCCTTAGGAAAAATAGTAATGTACTAAAAAGTGAGAATGTAAGTCAGAGACCAGACTATCACAAATCAGAATTTCTACAGAATGTCCAGCAAGAAACTGAAGGCCAGAGTTCAGATTCTAAGTTTTAAAAAAAAGATATTGCTGAAGATCATGAGGCATGCTACCAGATGCTTCTTCCAAAAAAAAAACTATTGGCAAATGAAGTATGTTCTCTAAATCTCAACTCCTTTGTGTCTGAGAACTAAATACTTGCCCCATTCCAGAAGATGTGGAAACATTGTTGTTATTTGTCCTTAGTTCTTGAAGAGGACATGACATCAGGGAGGTGATGCCATTACATGCAAGTGAATTGCATTTAAGTGAGGGAGGGTTGTGCAAGGTCACCTGCTTCACCTTTCCCTCCAGAGCCATCTCATTCCAGTAGCTCAGGACAACTGGAGATGGTCCTGGATGCAATGGGAGATCTAGGTCTCAGTTATCCTGAGACTGTACCCATTCAGGGATGAAGGCTAGGTAGCAATTGAGTCAAAGAATCTTCTGTTTAATCTAGTCCAAAAAAATCTAAATAAATATGACAGTGGATAGAACAGTGGGCCTTGGGTCATGAAGGCCTGATTTCAAATCCAGTTTCAGCCACTTATTAGTTGTGTGACCCTGAACAAGTGTGTCAGCATAGCCACTGGCTAGCATAGATGGTACCATCTACCTTACATCATTCATTCATTTATTCATTGGTTGAACAAGTTTTTTTATTAAAGCTTTGTATTTGCAAAAAATAGGCATAAGTAATTTTTCAACATTGACCCTTGCAAAGCTTTCTGTTACAAATTTTTCCCTCCTTCCCCCCAACCCTTCCCCTAGATGGCAGGAAGTCTAATACAGGATAATTATGTTAAAATATTTGACAGAATACGTGTATATATTTATACAGTTATCTTGCTGTACAGGGAAGAGAAAAAAAATAAAAATAAAAAATCTGAGAAGGAAAACATAATGCAAGCAAACATCGATAGAGAGTGTGAAAATGCTACGTTGTGGTCTAGACTCAGATCCCAGAGGCCTCTCCCTGGGTGCACATGGCTCTCCTCATCACTGAAAAATTGGAACTGATTTGAAACATCTCATTATTGAAGAGAACCATGTCCATCAGAATTGATCATCATATAGTCTTGTTGTTGCTATGTATAATGATCTCCTGGTTCTGCTCATTTCACTCAGCATCAGTTCATGCAAGTCTCTCCAGGACTCTCTGAAATCATCCTGCTGGTTGTTTCTTGCAGAATAATAATATTCCATAACATTCTTATACCATAATTTATTCAGCCACTCTCCAATTGATGGGCATCCCTTCAGTTTCCAGTTTCTAGCCACTACAAAAAGGGCTGCCACAAACATTCTTGCACATGTGGGTCCCTTTTCCCTCCTCTAAGATCTCTTTGGGATATATAGGCCCTGCTGGGTCAAAGGGCATGCACAGTTTGATAATTTTTTGAGCTTAGTTCCAGATTGCTCTCCAGAATGGTTGGATCCGTTCACAGTGGTTGAACAAGTTAAGATTATTATTATTATTAAGGGTAAGAAAGATTTAAGTTCAAGTCTCTGTTGCTGTATCGGATGTAAATACTTGATCAAGCCACTAAATCTCTCTATTCTCTATGGTGTCTCTTTAACTCTATAAATTTCAGGGCAGGTGCTGATTTGAATTTGTTGAGTAAGTCTTTTCATGGGGAATTCTCTAGATCAGTGAAACAGATCTGGTCCAAAAATCAATGTGCAAGGAACAGTGGTTGTGGTAGACTTGGGGCTACAGAAATAGACAAAATAAAATATCTCCTGCCTTCAAGGAGTTTATATTCATCTTCATCTCAAAGCAGATGTTCTTTATAATTTGAAAATAACTTGCTAAGTTTCTAAATCCATGTCAGCTGTAGTGAGTGAAACCTGTAACATTTAATTCTGCTGTATAAAGTTAAGTATCAGTTAAGTATCAATGGATGATTCAGTTTGTTTAGTTTTCTAATTGTAGACAGCATACTCCACCCCCCCAACACACACACCAAGGAGTACCTTTAGTCTAGGTAATACATGTCAGTCCTAGTCCACTAGCCATGGATGAATGTAATTATTGTGGGTAATGCAAGAAAACCAACATTTCTGCAGATGAAATGAAATCATGTGAAAAGAAAAGTGGGAGGCTAAGAGATCTCCAGGAGAATGTCAATTCTGACTCAAGCACAAATCCCTAATCCAGAAACAGAAGTCTGGTCATATGATGAATCACTTCTTGCTTCCTTTCTTTTTCTTTCTTTCTTTTTTTTTTTTTGCTGAGGGAATTGGGGTTAAGTGACTTGCCCAGAGACACACAACCAGGAAGTATTAAGTGTCTGACATCAGATTTGAACTCAGGTCCTCTTGACTTCAGGGATGGTGCTTTTAGCTGCCCCTCTGTTCCATTTTCTTTTATGGCATTAGCAGGCCTGGCCTGATCCTAGCTATGCTCAAGACTTGACCTCACCCACTGCAATAATTTTTGGGTTGTTTAGGGACTTGACCTAAATAAGGTTTGGCTGTGGCTTCTTCTCTGTTGCTAACTCCTTGCATAGATCTGTATTCAGCTAGTTCTATCCCTTGCCGTGAGCCTAAGGCTCCAAACAGATGTTGATCATGCTGGTAGCAGGCCTTCCTTAATACCAGAGGTATTTGTTTTCCTTCGCTCAAGAGTGATTTTCCTGGTCTTTGGTGCTTTGAGGCCTGGTGTTGGCCAGGCCCTGAAATGCTCTGAGTAGGGCTGCCTAGGAATTGTTCTGGCTTATCTCTGCTGTGACTTGAGAGGAGCTGCCTGAGCATTGCCTGGGTGCTGAAAAAAATTCTTTCTCTTGTGTTGGTCATTGATTTGACCTTGACTTCTTTTCTGGGTTATGTGAAACTTTTGTACTTTGTCTGGCTCAGACATCCTGAAGGATTCAGGCAGTCTTTTTGTGTATAGTTTTGGAAAGGATGGAAAAACTTGTAGCTGTTTTTCTTAATTATTATTCCTTCTGGTATATTTCTGAGTTTCATTGGGGTTTTCATAGGAGACCTAGAAATCCCTAGGTTCTAGCCTGTTATTATCTTTACAAAATTTTCTCTCACTTGCTTCTTACCCCTTTGAGTATCTGGTTTCTGACCTCATCATTCAACAGAAACTTCTCCCAAAGGGAACTCTCAGTTGTCATGTCTTATGATCTTTATCAGTCTTTATTCTTCTCAGTCTGTTATATCTGTCACAGTTGCCAGTTTCTCCTCTTGGGTACCTTTCCCACAGTTTTTGTAACCCTGCTTTGTTGTGTTTCCCTTTCTACCTGACTGATCATTTCCTCTCATTCTTCTTAGATTTTTATCCTTATGGTATAGGTACACCACAAATTTCTGTCCTGGTCTTTTCATTCTTTTTTTTTCTTTTTCTTTTTCTTTTTCTATTGCTTTAATCATTATCTTTATACACATGACTAACAGATTTACATATCCAGTCTCCTAAGAGTCAGTGCTGCATCATGAGTTGTTTACTGAATATTTCAAATGGATATCCTGAGAACATCTTAAATACCATATGTATAAGATGGGGATCATTTTCTTCTCCTTATTCCAAACCTATCCTTCTATCAAAGTTCCCTCTTTGCCTTGAAGGCAATACCAGTATCCCAGTCTCTCCAGATTTTTAACCTCAATATTATTCTTGATACCCATTCTACTTCACCTTAAGTCCATGCCAGTTTTCTATTTCTATATCTACAATATCTGTTGCATCCAACATCCTTTCCATTCAGTGTCTCTACTCCCTCCTACCACCTTATGCAGGGATTCATTACTTCTTTCCTCATCCTATACTATAAAATTGGACTTCTAATTGATCTTCCTGCCTCAAAATTCTACCCACTTCTGTCTATTTTTCGTACAACTGCTAAAATGATTTTCCTTCAGCAGAAACCTATGCCACTCCTCTATTCAAAAACCTAAAATGCTTCCTTGCTGATTGTAGGATAAACTTCTTTGTTTGCATTTAAACCATATCCCAACCTTCTCTCACCCTCTCTCCATCTTTGTCTTATTTTGCCCTCATTCTATGCCCAGAAAAATTAGCTTTTTATTTATTTCTCATATAAAATGTTACATCTCCCTCTCCATGACTTTGCACTGATTATCTTCCATACCTGGAATTTGCTCCCTTTTTACCTAGAGGAGAATCACAGAATATTTCAATTCTTTAAAGATACAGCTTAAGCATCACATCTACATAATGGTAGCTTTCCAGATTTCCCCAATTGTTAATTGTTTTTTATTTTTTTTAATTAAAGCTTTTTATTTGCAAAACATATGTATGGGTAGTTCTTCAACACTGACCCTTACAAAGTTTTCCATTACAAACTTTTCCCCCCTAGTCCCCTCCCCTCTCCAGTCCAATACATGTTAATTATATTAAAATTCTTGACAAGTTGAATATATGTATACATATTTCCACAATTATCTTGCTGTGCAAGAAAAATCATATCTAAAAGAAAAAAAAATCAGAGAAAGGAAACACAATGCAAGCAAACATCAATAGAGAGCATGAAAATATTATGTTGTGGTCCACATCTCATATCCCTCTCTCTGGGTGTATATGGATTTCTTTACTGAACTGATTTGAAACATTTCACTGTTGAAGAGAGCCATGTCCATCAGAATTGATAATCATATAGTATTGTTGTTGCCGTGTATAATGATCTCCTGGTTCTGCTCATTTCACTCAGCATCAGTTCATGCAAGTCTCTCCAGGCCTCTCTGAAATCGTCCTGCTGGTCGTTTCTTAGAGAAAAATAATATTCCATAACATTCATATACCATAATTTGTTCAGCCATTCTCCACTTGATGGGCATCCGTTCAGTTTCAAGTTTCTAGCCACTACAAAAAGGGCTGCCACAAACATTCTTGCACATTGGGGCCCTTTCCCTAGTTTAAGATCTCTTTGGGATATAAACCCAATAGAAACACTGCTGGGTCAAAGGGTATGCACAGTTTGATAATTTTTTTAGCATAGCTCCAAAATGCTCTCCAGAATGGTTGGATCCGTTCACAGTTTCACCAACGATGTATCAGTGTCCCAGTTTTCTCACATCCCCTCCAACATTCGTCATTATCTTTTCCTGTCATTTTAGCCAATCTGACAGGTGTGAGTGGTACCTCAGAATTGTTTTAATTTGCACTTTTCTGATCAATAGTTATTTAGAGCACCTTTTCATATGACTAGAAATGGTTTTAATTCCATCATCTGAAAATTGTCTGTTTATATCCTTTGACCATTTATCTTTTGGAGAATGGCTTGAATTCTTATAAATATGAGACAATTCTCTATATATTTTAGAAATGAGTCCTTTGACCGAACCCTTAAATGTAAAGATGATTTCCCAATTTATTGCTTCTCTCCTAATCTTCTCTGCATTAGTTTTGTTTGTACAAAAAACTTTTAAACTTAATATAAACAAAATCATCTATCTGGTGTTCAATTAAGAGTTCCAATTCTTCTTTGGACATAAATTTATTCCATCTCCACAGGTCTGAGAAGTAAAGTATCCTATGTTCCTCTCATTTGCTTATAATATCACTCTTTATATCTAAATCATGAACCCATTTAGATCTTATATTGGTATGTGGTGTTAGGTGTGGGTCAAGCCCTAATTTCTTCCACACTAGTTTCCAATTTTCCCAACAGTTTTTGGCGACTAGTGAGTACTTATCCCAAGAGCTGGGGTCTTTGGGTTTATCAAACACTAAATTGCTATAGTTATTGCCTACTTTGTCCTGATATCCTATCCTATGCCACTGATCGACTGCTCTATTTCTTAGCCAGTACCAAGTGGTTTTGATGACTGCTGCTTTATGATATAGTTTTAGATCTGGTACAGGAGGGCCACCTTCATCAGCCTTTTTTTTTTTTCATTAATTCCCTTGAAATTCTTGACCTTTTCTTCTTCCAAATGAACTTTGCTACTATTTTTTCTAGATCTGTAAAATAATTTCTCGGGAGTTTGATTGGTATGGCACTAAAGAAATAAATTAGTTAGGGTGGTATTGTCATTTTTATTATATTTGCTCGGCCTACCCATGAGAGCACTTGATACTTTTCTAATTTACTAGGTCTGAATTTATTTGTGTGGAAAGTGTTTTGTAGTTTAGTTGATATAGTTCCTGACTTTCCCTTGGCAAATGGATTCCCAAATATTTTACACTATCAACAGTTATTTTGAATGGGATTTCTTTTTGTATCTCTTGCTGCTGAACTTTGTTGGTAATATATAAAAATGCTGATGATGTATGTGGATTTATTTTGTATCCTGCAACTTTGCTAAAGTTGTGAATTGTTTCTAGTAGTTTTTTAGTTTAGTCTGTAGAGTTCTCTAAGTATACCATCATATCACCTGCAAAGAGTGATAATTTGCTTTCTTCATTGCCTACTCTAATTCCTTTTATTTCTTTTTCTTGTCTTATTGCCATAGCTAACATTTCTAATACAATATTAAATATTAATGGTGACAGTGGGCAGCCTTGTTGCACTCCTGATCTTAATGGGAATGGTTCTAGTTTGGCTCCATTACATTAAGTAGATGCTACTAATCATTTTAAGGAAAAGCCCATTCATTCCTATATTCTCTAATGTTTTTAGTAGGAATGGGTGTTGGATTTTATCAAAAGCTTTTTGTGCATCTATTGAGATAATCATATGATTTTTGTTAGTTTGGCAATTAATATAATTGATTATGCTGATAGTGTTCCTAATATTGAACCAGCCCTGCATTCTTGGTATAAATCCTACTTGGTATAATATCCTGGGGATGACTTTCTGTAATTTCATTGCTAATATCTTATTTAAAATTTTTGCATCAATATTCATTAGGGAAATTGGTCTATAGTTTTCTTTCTCGGTTTTCACCCTACCTGGTTTAGCTATCAGCACCATATCTGTATCATAGAAAGAATTTGGTAGTATACCTATTTTTCCTATTTTTTCAAATATTTTTTATAGTATTGGAATTAATTGTTCTTTGAATGTTTGATAGAATTCACATATGAATCCTTCTGGCCCTGGAGATTTTTTTCTTAGGGAGTTGATTAATAGCTTGTTCTATTTCTTTTTCTAAAATGGGGCTATTTAAATAATTTATTTCCTCTTCTGTTAACCTGAGAAATCTATATTTTTGTAGATATTCCTCCATTTCATTTAGATTATCAAATTTACTGGCAAAAAGTTGGGCCAAGTAACTCCTAATTATTGGAGGAAAGTTCTCCCTTATCATTTTGAGACTAACAATTTGATTTTCCTTTTTCCTTTTTCTAATCAAATTAACTAAAAGATCATCTATTTTGTTGTTTTTTTCATAAAACCAACTTAGTTTTATTTATTAATTCAATATTTTTCTTATTTTCAATTTTATTAATCCCCCTTTTTATTTTTAAAATTTCTAATTTGGTATTTAATTGAAGGTTTTTAATTTGTTCTTTTCTAGTTTTTTTTTTAATAGTAAGCCCAATTTGTTGATCTACTCTTTCTCTATTTTATGCAAGTAAGCACCTAGAGATATAAATTTTCCCCTTATAACCGCTTTGGCCATATCCCACAAATTTTGGTATGTTGTCTCATTATTGTCATTCTCCT
>JAJPUD010011057.1:39233-56955 GCA_023553655.1 Myrmecobius fasciatus | reverse complement strand
TTGGTATTTGATTGGGGGGGGTTAATTTGTTCTTTCTCTAGCTTTTTTTAGTTGCAAGCCCAATTCATTGATTTTCTCTTTCTCTATTTTATGCAAATAAGCATCTAGAGATATAAAATTTCCCCTTATTACCGCTTTGGCTGTATCCCCAAATTTTGGTATGTTGTCTCATTATTGTCATTTTCTTGGATGAAATTAATAATTGTGTCTGTAATTTTCTGTTTCACCCATTCATTCTTTAGGATAAAATTATTTAGTTTCCAATTGCTTTTTGATCTATTTTCTCCTGGCCTTATATTGCATGTGATTTTCATTCCGTCATGATCTGAAAAAAATACATTTACTATTTCTGACTTCCTGAATTTGATTTTGAGGTTTTTGAGTCCTAACACATGGTCAATTTTTGTATAAGTTCCATGGACTGCTGAGAAAAAAAGTAAACTCCTTTCTGTCTCCATTTAATTTCCTCCAAATATCTATCATACCTAACTTTTCTAACCTTTTGTTTACCTTTCCTGTCTATTTCTTCTTGCATTTCTCTGAACTTTTCCTTGAGGAATTTCCATGCTATACCAATTGGTGCATACATTTTAGTATTGATATTGCTTCTTTGTCTATGGTACCCTTTAGTAAGATATAATTTCTTTCTTTGTCTCTTTTAATTAGGTCTATCTTTGCTTTTACTTGATCTGAGATCAGGATTGCTACCCCTGCTTTTTTTTGTTCACCTGAAGCATAATAGGTTCTGCTCGAGCCTTTTACCTTCACCTTGAATGTGTCTCTATGCTTTAGATGTGTTTCTTGTATACAACATATTGTTGGATTCTAGTTTTTAATCCAGTCTGCTATCTGCTTCCGCTTTATGGGAGAGTTCATTCCATTCACATTCACAGTTAAAATAACTATTTCTGTATTTCCTGCCATCTAATTTGCCCTGGTTTATGCTTTTCTCTTTCCTATCCCCTTTCCCTCCTCCCTAGTATTTTGCTTTTGATAACCACTTCCCTCAAACAGTCCTTCCCCTTTTGAGTCCCACCCCCTTTTTTACACCTTTCCCTTAATTCTTCTGTTTTCCCTTCTATGTCTATTCCCTTTCTTTTCCCCCTTTCTCTCTTGTTTCCTTATAAGATAGGACAAGTTTCTTTTTGATACTCAATATATATGTTATTCCCTCAGAGCCAAATCTGATGAGATGGAGATTAACACAATTCTCATTCACCTCCCTTTTTTCCCCTCAATCATTATAGGTTTTCTTTGCCTCTACATGTGATGTAATTTCCCTTATTTTACGTCCTTTTTCTCTTTTTCCAGTGTTATCCCTTTTCTATCTCTAATTTCTTTTACAGATTATCATATCATAACAATCATAAAATCACAATAATCATATCACAATAATCATTAAATCATAATAATAATATCATAATAATATTAATGTAATAATAAAAATCATAAAATCAACCCTCATTCTATAAGTGTCCATAACATATAGATCCCAAGAGGTTTTTTTTTTCTTGTTACCTTTTTATGTTTCTCTTGTGTTCTGTGTTTGGAGATCAAATTTTTTGTTCAGTTCTGGTCTTTTCATTAGAAATCGGTGAAATTCTCCTCTGTCATTGAATGACCATCTTCTTCCCTGGAAGATAATGCTCATTCTAGCTGGGTAACTTATTCTTGGCTGTAATCCAAGTTCCTTTGCTCTTTGGAATATCTGATTCCAGGCCCTTCAATCCTTCAAAGTCGAAGTTCCTAGGTCCTGTGTGATCCTAATTGTGGCTCCTCAATATTTAAATTGTTTCTTTCTGGCTTCTTGTAATATCTTTTCCTTGGTATGATAGTTCTGGAATTTAGCCACGATATTCCTGGGGGATTTAATTTTGGGGTTTCTTTCAAGAGGTGATCAGTAAATTGTTTCAATAAATATTTTGCCTTCTGGGTCTAAAATAACAGGGCAGTTTTCTTTTATGATTTCCTGGAAGATACTGTCTAGGTTCTTTTTATCATCATGGCTTTCAGGAAGCCCTATAATTCTTAGATTGTCTCTCCTAGATCTATTTTCCAGGTCAGTTGTTTTTCCTAGGATTTTTTTCATGTTTTGCTCTATCTTTTTATTTTTTGTTTTTGTCTGATGGATTCTTGAAGTCTTAATGAGTCATTCATTTCCATTTGTTCAATTCTAATTTTTAATGTCTTATTTTCTTCAGTTACTGTTTTTAGCTCCTTTTGTAATTGGCCAATTTGTTCATTATAATCTTTTTCCATTTTTTCCATTTTATTTTGCAGTGATCTCATTTCATTTTCCCATGTTTCTTCCAACTCTCTTTTAAAATCCTTTATGCAATCTTCAAAGAAAGCCTTGTGGCATGGAGTCCAGTTTATGTCTCTCTTTGGGGATTTTTCTGGAGTTGCTTTACCCTTAGGGGCCTCAGGATTTGAGGTCTGTTCTTCCCTCCATAAAAGCTATCTATGGTTAGAGCTCTTTTTGGTTTTTTATTCATTTTTTGTAAAGATGTGAGGTCTGTTCAAGGAAAAGGAGGGACAGCTGCTTTAATTTGCCCTGGGGCAGTTCTGCTGATTGAGTTATTTCAGGTGCTGGGCAGTTCTTCTGATTGAATTATTTCAGGTGCTGATCAGTTCTGCTGATTGATTGATTGCTTTAGGGTGCTGTGTAATGGCAGCTAGGTACAATGCTTATCAGGGGTTCAGTGGTTCACAATCTCTCCCCCCCCACAAAAGGCAGATTTTCCAAACCACCTGCTTACAATCAGGACAGATTGGCCCAAGAAGCCCACAGAAGACTCTTCAACTGTGAAAAGAAGAACACTCCGACTCCTTCTCTGACTCCTTTTCTGACTCCTGTTCTGACTCCTGTTCCAGCTCCCTGCCCCGGTCTCCCTGAGCTGCAGTCTGGGTTCAGCAAACCACCCCCTTGCCCAATTAAAAAAGACCTGTTTTGAAGTTCTTCCAGAGTGTCTTCTTCTAGAAATGTATTGTCCTCTAGATATTGTGTTTTTTTAACTTCTAAATCAGTCTAGAGGCTTCATATGTTGTTGGTTTGAGGGAAGGTTAGAGGAGGTTACAGAGACTCCTATCTGATGTCCACCATCTTGGCTCCCTATATATGCTTTCTTGAAATGGAAATTCATTGTTACATATTTGGAATCATCCCTGATGTTTTGCTAGGTACATGACCCTCTTCTTTTCTTTCCCTTTTTTTTCATTTTCTTTTTGTTTTTTTTTTTTCTTATTTTGTATTTAGGTTTAAATAAAGAAATTTTTTTAAAAAATAAAAAAACAAAGCAATAAAAGAACATTCTCAAGGTTTTTCAAGAACTTTAGAATTGATTCTATATGCATATATTATACCCATTTATAAAAAGAAAATAGAATTCACAAATATAATTTATTACTCTGGGAACTGAATTGTAAAGTAGATGAGAACATATGAAACTGCATTTAAGATTTTATTAACTGATAATTATAAAACTGATAAGCTAAAAAAAAAGAACTTTGGAATTGATTGTATGACATAAAAAGATACTGGCTCAGAGCTGGCCCACATGGCATGTCCTCATCAGAGAAGGTGCTGTGCTCTTAGAGAACAGCAGAATTGAATTAACTCAGAAATTACAGGAGATGTGCAATATTAGACAATCTACCACAAATGTTCATAGGGAGTATTTGTGCCCCACCTATGATAGAATATTCAGGGTTCATTCACACTGGTCTGATCCGTCTCAGACACATTAACTTGACTCTAATATAATAATTTCATTTTGGGCCTCTTTAAAAATAAAGTACAACAACTAACCATATGTATCTATACATATATATATACAAGTAAATATATATACATTTGTGTATGTATGCATTAAGATATACATATGCAAATTCACATATTTATACATGTACATATATACATATATACTCATATACATATAAATAAAACTATATTATGCTTGTTTCCACTTCTAATCTATTTCTCTGGAGGTGGATAGCTTTCTTTAATAAGTCCAAATCTACGTTTTTTTTTTTTTCTAAATCAACCAGCTCATTATTTCCTAGACCATAGCATTATTCCAAATCCAACCATATTCTAGCTGAATGATTGTGTATAAAAAGTCACCCCCCTCTAATTTTTCCTTCATTCTTTCTATTCTTGGCTGCAAAGACTTTATTTATGCAAGATAATTTTTATTAGAATAACCTAAATTATGCATTTTACTTTATAATCTGTTTTATGATCTGATAATAAAGAACCTGCTTCCTTTCCATCTTTCCTCCCCTGGTTTCTTTAAATTTCCTGACTTTTTGTTCTTCTGCTAGAACTTTTTTTATTTTTTTCTAATGATTTTTAATAATTTAATTGTTATATTATTACTAAATAAATGAAGTAAAGTTATCATTTAAACTTTGACAACCCAGGAACTATAAGTATTATTTCTGCTATTTAGATGTAACTTAATTTATATAAAAAAGGGTTTTGTTTATGTTTACATATGGATAAGTTGTTCCTATTCACATTCTTAACTATAATAAAGCATAAAATTTTCCATTCCTTTTCCTCCTTCTCCATTCTCATCCAATCTCTCTTCATTCCTTTCTTTTAATTCTACCTGCTTCTATTCCTTGACCTACTCATCCCATGTAAAAATTGCTCCTTACTCCTCTCCCCCACCTTATCGTATTGCATTCTTATTTCTTTTTGAATTTTCAAAACCTTTTTACACCTCTTTATGTGTGTTTTACTCCTTTTTAAATCTATTGTGATTGAGAATAAGATGCCTTTTGTATTTATTTTCCCCTTTTTCTCATTTTATGAGATAATTTCTTCTTTTTATCTGTCACTATACAGTTGTTTTTTTTAAATCAACCTTACATATTTAGCACAGCTTAAGTTGTTCTTTCAAACTACCCAAGTAAAATTGAGAATAATAAAAGAACTGATGATATTTTATATATAAGAATTAAATTATTTGACCTTTTCAAGTCCCTATTGGTCCTTAATATCTGCTTTGTATATCATCTGGATACTAGATGTCAAATTTTGTTATAAGATATATTGGTTTCATAACAAATATCTGAAAGTCTTTCAGTTTGTTAAATGTCCATTTTTTGTTTTGTTTTTTGTTTGTTTGTTTGTTTGTTTTGTTTTGGTCAGGGTGAGATTGCGTGGAGAGTTAACCTTGGTTGTAATCAATCCCAGCTCTTTTGCTCTGCAAAATATAGTCTTCTGAGGCCTAGAGTGTCTCACCAAATTAGCTGCTAGGCCTTGTGTCAACCTTAATGTATCTACACAATATGTAAATAGTTTCTTTCTTCTTGTTTCTTCGAACATTTTCTCCTTAATCTTGGTTATGATATTCCTTTAAGTTTACTTTCTAGGCTCTCTTTCATGTAGTGATCAGTGGATTTTTTTTTCTATTTCTGCTCTGCCTTCTTGTTGTAAACTTCACAAGATTTTTCCTTGATAACTTCTTGTAATATTGTATCAAAATTATTTCTTATTCATCATAATTTTCAGGCACTTTGACTATTCTTATATTATTTCTCCTTGATCTGTTCTCCAGATCAATTGTTTTTTCAGCTGAGATGTTTTACATTCTCTTCTATTTTTTCAGTGTTTTGATTTGTTTTATTATTTCTTTGGGTCTTACAACATGATTAGCTTCCCTTTGTCCACTTCTCATTTTCAAGGAATTGTTTTCTTCCTTAAATTTTTGGTTCCCAATTTCAGTGCTTGGTTTTCTTTTCGGAATTTTTTTGTATTGCTTTTTTTTTTCCTACCTAATTTTTTCTCAAAATTAATTATTTGATTTTAAAGTCCTTTTTAAGTTTTTCTGAGTAATTGTTTTTGGTTTGGGGACCATTTGACATTACTCAATGAAAAAGAGGGGGCTTTTGTTGGCTCAATTATTTTCCTCTGAACATGAAACCTGATCTCTAATTTTATAGTAAATATGGGATCTTGGCTGGGATCTTCCTCCTTTGCTTACTCATTTTACTATCTTTTTGGTTTTATTTTACATTCAGCAGCTATTAGTATGATCAAGTTCTACTCCTGAAGTATGGAGAATTATGCCCAAAACTCAGGTTCTTGTTACTATTATTTTCTGAGGTCTATCCCATGGTTCAACCTTGGATTCTCCTCTACACTCTAAACCTGGACTAGAGCCCTAGGTTACACTGCCCTGCAGATGATCTTACTTCACTGGGTCCTTCCTGTGACTGCAAACTTGTCCTCTCTTTAGCTCTTTTGTGGCCTGACAACAAGTTACATTTTTGACCCATTTACCCATTTTGAAACTGCTGTCATCTTTTGTTTGTTTACCACACTAAGTTTGTATGACCATGTTTCTTTTTTTTTAATTTATTTATTTTTCCTGCCCTTTTTAAGACTCTGTACTTTTTTATAAGAGCTGGGTTATGCTAATGTACTGTCCCAAAGATCCTGTCCCAGTGCTCTAGGTCTTGCAGTTGGTTATCAGTGGGCTGTCAGGATTGGTTCTGGTTGTAATCGAGGCAGGACTCCCTGCTAGCTAGTCATGGAGGGAAGGGTTTTCTTGTTAGGGTCTTCTGGGTATGTGTTTGGCTGCTGGCCTGTTTCATGGCTGTTGCCTGTTTCTGAGTTGCAGTGGAGCTACAGCCTCCATGGTGACTGACCCTGTGGGAGAGATCTTGTTCTCTGGCCCCAGGAGTGTGGCCTTCTGGAAGGTCCCAGAGAAAGGGTTTTGCTGCTGGGCAGCAATGGGGGTGAGATCTCACTCCTTATCAGAAGTGGGGGCAAAGGCTCTCTGGTGGCTCATGGTAGGCATGGAACCTGACTGTGCTGCACAGACCATTGCCTTCTCTCTGGGAATGATAGCTCACAGAAAGTCAGGGATTTGTTGATGGCTCTCCCAGTCCCAAATAAGGTCTCAGGTGGCTCCTGGACATTCTTGCCTCATTCATCATCTTGGAACCAGAAATCATAAGCAAATTTTGCAAGGTCTGAGAAACTGTGGTTCTGATACATAAACAAAACAAACTGTCAGGTTGTCCAGGTCTACAAATATATTTCTTTTACTGTATTTTCTATTCAGCTCCTCTCTGACAAGAAGTAAGAAGTATGTTTCATCTTTTGTACTCAAGATTCATTATTGTAATTATCAGATTTTTACCTTTCTAGATTAGTTTTTCCCTGTAATGTTTTCATTGTATAAATTGTTCTCCTAGTTCTACTCTCTTCATCCTGAATCATTTCATGGATTTCCTCCCAACCTTTCACTGAAACTGACTACTTCTATATGACTCATGGTACAATAATAATCCATTACATTAATATACCATAATTTGTTTAGCAATTGAACCAAAGCATGGCAATCAATTAAAATTCTCTTTGGGGTTACTATGAAAAAGCTGCTGTAAATTTTACATACGTGTGTATACACATATAGACATATACATATATATGGTAATATGTGTGTATGTGCTTTTCCTATTTTTAATTTTTTTCTTTACAGGAATCAGCTCCACAGGATTAGACAACCTCATTTCAATTTTATGTGTCTCTATGAATGCCATTAAAATAGTAATATTTACCATCATCAAGTTCTCTTTATTCTCTGACTTCTTTTATCAATACTCTCAAGGTAATATTGCTTCTAAGAAATGGTACAAAGGATTATTTAGGTCTCATTTGAGTTGAGATCTCCTCTTTTCTTACTGTTTCATTGAATCATCCAAGGTGGAGAAAATCAATCTATCAGAATTTATGGTTTTCCTCCAACAAAGAGCATAGAAGTACCTGGGAACTTGTGAGTCAGTGCACATCAGGATATAAGGGCTCACAACTGGGAAACATGCAGCCAGGAAAGCAGAGGTATGGAACAACCAGGATGGGGACTTTACAAATGACATATATACTGTCAGGATGCAGCTGAGTGAGTAGGAGGAAACAAAGGTGCTCACTAGCAGTAGGATAGCTTTGGTGGCCCTGGTCTCAGGGGAGGCTCTGGGAGACAGGCAGGTGAGGTGAGCTTGCTGGATTTGCTTGTGATGTCTATATAAAAGAAACACCATGTAGCCACTGGCAGAGACCATAAATACCACATACACAGAATCAGGAAAAGAGAGAATGAATGAAAATAAAGAGGCTTTAAATCCTGAAGGAAGCTTATAAGGACAATATCCTAGATCCTGAATCTCAGTGATGTTACTCCTGTGCCTTGGTACCTGCATTTCTAATGGAACATAGCTACAAAAAACTAGGTGAAAACTCCAAAAGCAGAGACAGGAAGGAACGAGGTACTTTGGGGCTCTGGCTTTAACCTTGGCCCACTTGGAATTGCTGGGGCTGATGGTGATGGCCTGAAAGCAACTCAGGAGGCAAGTCATGCTGAGGGAAAGGTCCCGAGCTACTCTGTGAAGGTATAAAACAATTCTACAACCAATTTCATCAAGGAAATTCCTCATACCCAAAGTTGTCATTATTTTGGGGATCCCCTTAAACAGAAGCACCATGCAGTTGGCCAAAGACAGTTGGGTGGTAATAATGTCTATAGACCTCATTTTATGCCCACTGAAAAAGACAAAACTGAAGAGACAAACAAGGAAGGAATTCCCCAGAACCCCAATTCCTGTCTGGGAGAAGAAGGCAATGTTCAGCAGGATATCTTCTGATTTCATGATAGTGCTATCTTGGGAAGAAGAATTCTCAGCAAAGGCAGAGGGACCTAGAGAAAAGTAAAAGTTCATGTTATTTGTGAGTTTTCATTCCCAACTGCTGATCCTAGAGAAGATCATGCCTTCTGATGTATGATCTAAAAAGCAAATGAGTGTGTTTAGGGATCCCATGCTGTTCCATATCAAATTAATTGGATTTTCATAAGCTGGAATCTGGGATACCCTGAATTTTGTACCTGTCACATTATGCTGTACACAGGTTTTTCTCATGAAAGGTCCTCTAGAAAGATTATCTTTATAGATGAGAAAATTTCCCCAGTAAACACTCAAAAACAAGGTAGGATCTAGAGAGAACTTAAGCCAGATCCTGCTGTTTTCCTCAAAAATACATTGGTGATTCTCCAAACTGAGGCAATTTAAAAACTTGAGAGGCAGAAGTTCTGAGTAATTTTACTCTTTGGTTCATAATGTCATCATTTTTAATTAGGGAGTTGTGACAGCCTTGAAGGACAAAGATTTTCATGGAGGTGTCTCACAATTTATATGCATTTAGAAAGGTGAGTGCTCCAGAGAGTGGCAATCAACTAGGATTGAGTAACAAGTAATGAGAGAATGAATATTACAGAGAGAGGATGGACCTGTTTTAATAAACTTTGATTATGTCTTTTCCTTCTAAGTTCCTCCCAGTCTTGGACAATTTATTCCAAGAATTTACCCAAACCTGAATGTGGTCCAATGTCTTCCCACCTGGTGCAGTCTGACCAGGATTGTTAAGGAAGTTAAGCCAATCTCATTATTAGCAACATTCTGGAGAAAATGAGCTTTCCAATGGAATACTTCTCAAAAAGAGGAAGTTTGAATGTCCTCAAATTATTGGATATTAATAACCATTTCTCTTATCTCCTTGGACTTCTTGTATTAAGTTACTAATACTTTCAGACTTCTTCCAAAGTTCTATGTTCTAACTTTTTCCCTTAAACTATTCTTTATGATATGATTTTCAACTCTTTTCCAAAAGTTCTTCCTTCATATATTTTAGGAATTCTTGTTGACCTTGTGTCCATTCAGTGTTTTGTCTTGAGGCTTTACTTGTAGCTGTTTTGGAATTATTTGCCTCTTTGAGGTATGTGTCATCAACAGTATTAGTCTTATGAGCTCTTCATCAGTGGAATTCTTTGTTTCTTTTTTTTAATTTATTGATTGGACAAGCCTTAATTTCTGAATAACCACTTTGCATGAGAGCCAAGTACTAAGAATTTCTGGAGAGAATGTTAGGGAATTATGTGACCATATCCTATATTTTCTGGTCTTCTGGTGGTCTGGCCTATGTTTGCGGAGTACTCAGTATGGCTGAGAAGCTCAAACATAGGAGCTGAAAAATTAGAGTAAGTTCTGAGCAGTGTAATTTTTGTTATTGTCCGGTCACTCCCATTTGGATTGGGCTTCCAAGCTTCAGGCCCTAGTATGGATTCAGGAAAAATAATTTTAAATCTACTCCAGGGACCATGGGGAAGTTCCAAGTGATGCTTGATTTAATTAGCTGGAAAGCTCTCTAGATTCAGAGTAACAGATATATGTACACCATACTCCCACTTCTAGGCAAAGGTCTAGATATAGTCCCAGGGTCAGAGCGACAGATATGTATGTCACTTAATAGCTGATGTGCACATGAGCCATGGATTTGAGACCCTCTGTTAATCAGAGTGAAAGAGGAGCTGGCCTCTGTAGCTGGGTGATGAATCCCTGATCTGACCCTAAAATCAGAGTGACAGAACCATTGGGCCAGCCTTCTTCAACATTCTCTGCTAAGGTCACTTGTCAGGGGACAAACTTTGGAATGGAAAAATGATCCCCTGTGCTTTCCTTTTAGATCCCCCATTTTCTACTCTTCTGGATGTCTTAGAAACTTGTTGGAATATCTAAGACTGAATGGCTACCTGCTACTCCTTCATCTCTGTTGGTTTCTTCCCTAGGAAAGTTGATTGAAAGAGATGCCAGCTGCCATGTTCTAGAAAGGACTTCCTGATCCTACCTTGACTTGTTGCCCCAAGCCAATGTCCTCATCAGACTTCCTCTTGTCTTACTTTGGTTTTTCCTTTAACAGGCATTTGGTTCCATGACTCGTAGCTGGAAAAGTAAAAAGCTGATAAAGAAAAAGTCAATAGAATTACCAGGAGGAAGCAGTGTCAGAAAACGAAAGATAAATTTGATCCAATGTCAAATGGTGAAGATTGCTGCTCTACTCCCTCTGTATTCTTTGGTTCACATACACAATTTCTATATTTGCACAGATTGGATTCAAATGTGAGGACATCAACAGATATCCCAAACTGACATGGATATGAAGTTGTGGACCTAGAGTAAGGAAGACTGAAGTTCATATAGTGTCTTAGAAGATTATTAAATTGTGACCTCTTAACCTGGGCAATTCATTTATATGTTTGTCTCAGTTTCTTTAACTATTAAATATGGATAGAAGAACCTCCTCCCAGTGTTGTTGTGAAGATCAAATAAAACAATATTTGACAAGCACTTGCTCTAGTGCTTACCACAGATTAGATTCTCTATAAATTCTGTCTGCCATCATTATCATTAATTATTATTATATTATACAAATATTGGCTTTTTAGATTGCTTTCCCTGCTTCTGAATTTACAGGGAATTTTCTGAATCTGACTAAAATACAACTTGTGACTAGGTCACTGTATTTCATAAGATTATCCGTGTAGAGCTGAAATACACCTAAAGGATGATGTACTTCTATACATTCATTTTATGGATGGGGAAATTATTATAGTTTATTACCCAAGGGTGACACATGTGATAAGGAACAAAGCTGACAATTGAAACCAAATCTTTAGCCTATGTAGGCAACTGACTTTGATTGAATTGGTATGGAGGTGCATCAGGAGTAAAAGGTAACTCCCTAAGACTTCTATCCCCAACCCCATATGTACCAAAGGACATGGAAGTTAATAATGCTGCTTTTACTTCTCATCATGGAAATGCAAATGATGCAGAAAGCCCTGACAGTAGCACACCAATGTTTGCCACTGTTCTCTGCCCACTCTGCTCATTCTCATCTCTGTCACACATTCTCTCCAGTCACATGGATGTATAAAAGGGATCTTCATTCAGACTCTTCATGAAATGACCCAAATTTGGTCGTGGTGGACAATGTTGGTCATTCCATGGAGGGCTACTCTCACCCCAAGAGGATTACCTTAAAGTTATGGATTCTTCCTCATCATGGGAAGTACCCAGGGTTCCTAGAAGGCCCCCATTATCCTCATTTCACTTGTACTATTTAAGTGCAACGGGCAGTAAAACAGTCATGAATCAACTATTTGTGATGCATCTTTTTTTCTTCCTAATTTTGTGAAGATCTCACCCCTGAAGAAGCAGGCAGTCTTTGAAAGGTGTGAAAACACTAATGTGGTGTCTCCTAGCCCCCAAGCCATCCATCTTGTCAGAGACCCTATTATTTTTTTGCCATAAAAAAAACCCAGCCAGAGCTGTATTTTTCTTGGAGACATGTCTCTGTCCTTTGGCTTTTCCTCTCATCAAGATTTGGAGTGGCAGTGTCAAAAAGGAGAATTAAATCTGTAATAGTCTAATTGAAATGACATACACATAAGCCAACTTCTGGCCAAGTTTGCTAGAGGTAAGTTGAGTTTTATAAATCACTAAGTAGTCCTTTCCTTAGGACTCATAGAAAGCTGTGGTTGATCCTATGTGAGGGTCAGCACACTGCCTTTCCCCCTGCCTGAGATGAGCAGGAGCTGCAAACTCTTGGCCAACCTCCCCATTGGAGTATTCTCCAATCAAGGTTGCCAGGGGAGGTCCCAATGCTGTATAGTCAGACCAGTCTGAAGGAAGACTCACTTAGGAGTAAAACAAGCCATTTGCCTTCCCTTTGGATATTTTACACAAATAGCGACATCCTTGACCTGTCCTTTATTATAGATCTGATGTTTCATTAATAAATTATATTATGCATGGAAAAGTGACCTCATTTTATTTACTTTCTCCATTCTATGTGTTACAGAATATATCCTGCAGGAGAAATAAGAAGAAGATATCATTAACTGTAGGCTATTGGAGTGAATTTAGGTAGCCTCCTGACCAACCCCCTATAATTGAATCTAAAATAAGTAAGAACTCAGTAAATGAGCAGAAATTAGTTTTCTGCTGTGATGTGGACACACTTATTTTGTTTTATAGGCTCTTTCCTTTTCTTTGTTATTTTGTCTTCAGTATATTCTATAAATGGGTGACAAGGGCAAGTTCCGAAGATCTCCCTATGCCAGAGTTCCCTGTTGTGTCCATTGAGCGTTTAGCCAAAATATATGCTGATATTGTTTCCAACTGTAAATCTGTGGTTCTACAAGCCTCTGGCCTTCTAAATAAAAGCTTACAAAGGCCGAAAAGACATTTTAGATGACTCTGTGGCAAGGACAAAAGGGAGGAAGGAAGGGAGACAGAGTCAACAGAGAACTGAGCAGAGCGGAATTGAGAAGGTCCTGAGCTGGACACTGAGGAGAGAAAGGAGATGTAATACATTTCCTGGATTCTCAGCACAATCATGTCTTCTTCCAGCGCCTTCCTTTAGGTTTACTTCCCTGCCTCCCTTCTCTAGAAAATGTGTCTCTGGTTATTTCTCCCTTTTTTGTCCTAACAAATGCTTTGTCCCCTTGAATAGAAACACCTCCTTTGTGACACTGAGATATAGAAAGACACTCACCGGGCTGGTCTCAGCTGCTGCTCTGTCAGGCAGGGCACTCACATTCAGTGCATTACAAATGATGGGCTGGGGAAAGCCAGGGCTCTACTTAAAGGGTCTTCATTGCCAGAGAGGATCTGCCCCCTCCCATCCTCTTTTCATCAGGGAGCTGTGTTTATCATGTCAATGACATTGTTGGCAGTGGGAGCCAAGGGAGGTTCCAGGTGGAGAGAACTTTTAGCCCCAATGCAAATTATCATCAGCAATTACTGTTAATTAGTAAGAACTCCCCAGGAAAACATATTGTGGAAAATGAGAAATGCACCTGAACAGACAGGAGCAGCCAGGCAAGAAACTTTCCTGGGTCCTGAGGGAGAGGGATGAGAAAGTCAGACCTGGTCACACTTAGAGGGGCAAGATGGTGTGAATAAAGCTGAGAAGTGAAAGCCTCTGTTCCTCTATCCTGAACAAGACATTAGGCTGGGAGTTTCATAAGGGTTGGAGCACTGGACTTGGAGTCTGAAAGAGCTGAGTTCAGATCCTGCCTCAGACATTTACTAGCTATGTGACCCTGTGCAAGACACTTCTTCCACTTTAGTTTCCTTATTTATATTTCTCTAAAGTAGCAACACTTTCAGTCTGTTTTTGTGAAACCTAAAAGATGCAAAAGTGTTAAAAATTTTTAAAAGATTCAAACAAAAATTTTAAAAGATTCCATATAACTACTAGCTGCTAAGCTTTTGAGATTCTACCATATCCCCTCAGGTCCAGATAGTCCCCTCCATTGGATTTCATGGGAAATTCTGAGCCTAAAAGAAAATGAATTTAGATCTTGGTACCAACCTTGGTACCTCCGCTTGCTGGAAAATCGAGGGAAAAGAAATGGAAGCGTCATCAGTTTTATGTTCTTGGAATCAAGGATCATTGAAGAGGATGAAATTAAAACAGCCATGAAATTAAAAGTCACCTGCTTCCTTTAAGGAAAGCTATCCCAAATCTGGGCAGTAGATTAACAAGCAGACTTCATCTTTGCCTACAGAGTTGTTATGGTCACAGGCAGAGCTGATGTATACTCTGTGGTATTTCCACTAGTGTAGAGTTTCTCTAGTTGTCAAGAGAACATCAGGCCAGCTGGAGTTCTGTCACAGATGAGGGCTGAGGGAAGCAGGTAATGAGGAGGAAAGGTGAAGGCCAGGGTCCGAGTCTGAGTCTGAATCCCAGTTCAATTTATTTCTCAATACCAAGCACTTATACACCATAGGGTTACATAAGACTGAGAATATACTGTGAGTGCTTCAGTTACTTAGGAATTTCTTTGTTCTAGGGAATGGGACATGTGGGGATCTCTACCTTCAGTCTCTGGTTTTTGACAAATAGAATGACAAGATTCTATCATATTTACGATTCCAAGGACTTCCCCAAACTGCAGATGGTCAAACATCCTGCTGCCAAAATAATGTCATGTATTATTATTTTACATGTTTTCTTGAAATGGAAATTTATTTTTACATATTTTAAATCCTCCCTGATGTTCTGCTAGGCACATAACAATGTTTTCTTTTCTTTTACTTTGTTTCCTTTTTCTTTCTTTGTCTTCTTGGGTTTTTTCTTAGTTTGTATTTAGTTTTATAAAAAGGCATTTTGTCAAAGAAGACAAAGAGCAATAAAAGGGCATTCTCAAGGTCTCTCAAGAACTTTAGAATTGATTATTTAAGCAATTTATATTATACTTGTTTATGAACAGAAAATAGAGTGCACAAATCTAATTTATTACTTAGAACCTGGATAGGAAAGTATATGCGAATATGTGAAATTTCATTTACCATTTTTGCTATTACAAAACTGAACAGCTAAAAAAAAGAACTTTAGAATTGATTTGATGAATTAAAAGATACTGGCACAGAACTGGCTCACATGGAGTGTCCTCCTCAGAAAATGTGCTTTTAGAGCACAGCAGAATTGAATTCACTCTGAAAAATACCTGAGTTGTGTAATGTTAGAGAATCCACAACAAATGTTCATAGGGACTAATTTTGCCCCACCTGTGGTATAGCATTCAGAGTTCAGAGTGATCTGATCAGCCTCAGTCACCCACACTATTAACTTGATTCTTATATAATGATGACATTTTTGTTCGACTTTGAGAAGGAAGGACAAAAAATAACCATTTTTACAAATATATAAGGAAATGTGTTTGTAATATATTTATGTATAATGTATACACATACATATACATGTTCACATATTTACATATATGCACACATATATATATATTAACATACACATATAAACACAAATCTACTCTCATACAATATGAATGTACTATACTTGTTTCCACTTGTAATCTATTTCTTTGCACATGGATAGCATTCATTCATAAGTTCAAATCTTTCTGTATTTTTTTAAAATCAACCACTTCATTATTTCCTAGACCACAGTAATATTCTCAACCCAATCACATTCAATCTGAATGATTGTGCGTAAAAAGATTCCCCACCTCATTTCCCTGTATTCTTTCTATTCTTGGCTTCGAAGTTTTATTTATACAAGACAATTTTAAATTAAAATAACCTTAATTATTTATTTTATACTTCAACTTTATAATATAGTTTAAAATCTGATATTACTGAACCTGTTTCCTTTGCATCTCCATCCCCCCCCCCAGTTTCTTTGAAGTTCATGACCTTTTGTTCTTCTTATTAAACTTTATTATTTTTCTAGTGACTTTTTAAATGATTTAATTGGGAAGTTATATGAATAAATTAGGTAAATTTATCATTTAAAAATTATGTTATGTGGACCACAACATAAAATTTTCATGCTCTCTATCGAGGTTTGCTTGCATTGTGTTTCCTTTCTCTGATTTTTATTTCCTGTAGACATGATTTTTCTTGCACAAAAATGATAAGTGTGGAAATATGTATACATATATTCGATTTGTCAAGTATTTTAACATAATTAACATGTAGTGGATATCCTGCCATCTAGGGGAGGAGTGGGGATTGGGGGGGATTTGTAACAGAAAGCTTTGTAAGGGTTAAAATTGAACAACTACCCATACATATGTTTTGTTTTGTTTTGTTTTGTTTCATAAAGCTTTTTATTTACAAAACATATGAGTGACCTTTCAACATTGACCTTTGCAAAAAACCTTTTTTTTCCCCAAGCTTTTCCTTTCCTTTCCCCCACCCACCACCCCTAGATGACAGGTAATCTAATACATGCTAGATAAGATAAATTATATGACAAATACAGTACATGTATACATATCTATACAGTTATCTTACTGCACAAGAAACATCAGATCTAGAAAGAGAAGAAGAAAAAAACAACCTAATAAGGAAAACAAAATGCATGGAAATATTCACAGAAAGCGTTAAAATGCTGTGTTGTGGTTCACTCTCAGTTCCCACAGGCCTCTCTCTGGATGTATATGACTATCTTCATCGCAGAACAACTGGTTTGAATCACATCATTGTTGAAGAGAACCATGTCCATCAAAATTGATCATCGTATAGTCTTGTTGCTGTGTATATTGTTCTCCTGGTTCTGCTGATTTCACTCAGCATCAGTTCATGCAAGTCTCTCCAATCCTTTCTGAAATCCTCCTTTTGGTCATTTCTTACATAACAATAATATTCCATAACATTCATATACCATAATTTATTCAGCCATTCTCCAATTGATGGGCATCTTTTCAATTTCCAGTTTCTTGCCACTACAAAAAGGGCTGCCACAAACATTTTGGCACATGTGGGTCCCTTTCCCTCCTTTAAAATCTCTTTGGGATATAGGCCCAGTAGAAACACTGCTGGGTCAAAGGGTATGCACTGTTTGATAACTTTTTGAGCATAGCTCCAAATTACTCTCCAGAATGGTTGGATCCGTTCACAGTTCCACCAACAATGTATCAGTGTCCCAATTTTCCCACATCCCCTCCAACAGTTATCATTATCATTTCCTGTCATTTTAGCCAATCTGACAGGTGTGTAGTGGTATCTCAGAGTTGTCTAAATTTGCATTTCTCTGATCAATAGTGACTTGGAGCACCTTTTCATGTGACCGGAAATAGTTTCAATTTCTTCGTCTGAAAATTGTCTGTTCATATCTTTTGACCATTTGTCAATTGGAGAATGGCTTGAATTCTTATATATTTGAGTCAATTCTCTATATATTTTAGAAATGAGGCCTTTATCAGAACCTTTGGATGTAAAAATATTTTCCCAGTTTACTGCTACCCTTCTAATCTTGTCTGCATTAATTTTGTTTGTACAAAAACTTTTTAACTTGATATAGTCAAACTTATCTATTTTGTGATTAATGATGACTTCTAGTTCT
>JAJPUD010011057.1:0-34233 GCA_023553655.1 Myrmecobius fasciatus | reverse complement strand
TTTTTTTACTTTCAATTTTACTAATCTCTCCTTTTATTTTTAGGATTTCAAGTTTGGTATTTGATGGGGGGTTTTTAATTTGTTCTTTCTCTAGCTTTTTTAGTTGCAAGCCCAATTCATTGATTTTCTCTTTCTCTATTTTATGCAAATAAGCATCTAGAGATATAAAATTTCCCCTTATTACCGCTTTGGCTGTATCCCACAAATTTTGGTATGCTGTCTCATTATTGTCATTCTCTTGAATGAAATTAGTAATTGTGTCTGTAATTTGCTGTTTCACCCATTCATTCTTTAGGATAAAATTATTTAGTTCCCAATTGCTTTTTGGTCTATTTTCTCCTGGCCTTACATTGCATGTGATTTTTATTCCGTCATGATCTGAAAAAAATGCACTTATTTCTGCCTTCCTGCATTTGAATTTGAGGTTTTTTGTCCTAACACATGGTCAATTTTTGTATAAGTTCCATGGACTGCTGAGAAAAAAGTAAACTCCTTTCTGTCTCCATTCAATTTCCTCCAAAGATCTATCATACCTAACTTTTCTAACATTTTGTTTACCTCCTTAAATTCTTTCTTATTTATTTTGTGGTTTGATTTATCAAGTTCTGAGAGAGGGAGGTTGAGATCCCCCAGTATTATAGTTTTGCTGTCTATTTCTTCTTGCATCTCTCTGAACCTTTCCTCTAGGAATTTCCATGCTATACCACTTGGTGCATATATGCTTAGTATTGATATTGCTTCATCATCTATGGTACCCTTTAGGAAGATCTAATTTCCTTCTTTGTCTCTTTTAATTAAGTCTATCTTTGCTTTTACTTGGTCTGAGATCAGGATTGCTACCCCTGCTTTTTTTTGTTCACCTGAAGCATAATAGATTCTGCTCCAACGTTTTACGTTCACCCTGTATGTATCTCTATGTTTTAGATGTGTTTCTTGTATACAACATATTGTTTGATTCTGGTTTTTAATCCAATCTGCTATCTGCTTCTGCTTTAAGGGAGAGTTCATTCCATTCACATTCACAGTTAAAATAACTAATTCTGTATTTCCTGCCATCTTATTTACTCTAGCTTATGCTTTTCTCTTTCTTATCCCCTTTCCCACCTCCCTACTGTTTTTGCTTTTGAAAACCACTTCCCTCAAACAATCCTTCCCCTTTAGAGCCCCACCCACTCCTTTTCCCCCCCTTTCCCTCCAGTTTCCTTATAAGTACGTCTATTATTCCCTCTGAGCCAAATCTGATGAGATGGAGATTAATACAATTCTCATTCCCCTCCCTTTTCTCCCCTCAATCATTATAGGTTTTCTTTGCCTCTACATGTGATGTAATTTCCCTTATTTTACCTCCTTTTCCTCTTCCTCCAGTGTTATCCCTTTTCTACCTCTAATTTCTTTTTCAGTTTATCATATCATAATAATCATAAAATCACAATAAACATATAATAATAATCATAAAATCACAGTAATCATATGATAATAATCATAAAATCACAGTAATCGTATCATAATCATAATGTAATAATAGATTCATAAAATCAACCCTCATTCTATAAGTGTCTATAACATAAATATAGTTCTCAAGAGTTATTTTTTCTTGTTACCTTTTTATGTTTCTGTTTGTGTTTGTGTTCTGTGTTTGTAGATCAAATTTTTTGTTCAGTTCTGGTCTTTTCATTACAAATAGGTGAAATTCTCCTATATCATTGAATGACCATCTTCTTCCCTGGAAGATAATGCTCATTCTAGCTGGGTAACTTATTCTTGGCTGTAATCCAAGTTCCTTTGCCCTTCGGAATATCTGATTCCAGGCCCTTCGATCCTTCAAAGTAGAAGCTGCTAGGTCCTGTGTGATCCTAAGTGTAGCTCCCCAATATTTAAATTGTTTCTTTCTGGCTTCTTGTAATATTTTTTCCTTGGTATGATAGTTCTGGAATTTAGCCACGATATTTCTGGGGGACTTAATTTTTGGGTTTCTTTCAGGAGGTGATCGGTAGATTGTTTCAAGGAGTATTTTGCCTTCTGGGTCTAAAATATCAGGGCAGTTTTCTTTTATGATTTCCTGATATTATAACCATATTAGGGGAACATAGGATAGTTTACCTCTCAGACCTGTGGAGATGGAATAAATTTATGTCCAAAGAAGATCTGGAACTCTTAATTGAACACCAGATAGATAATTTTGATTATATTAAGTTAAAAAGTTTCTGTACAAACAAAACTAATGCAGACAAGATTAGGAGGGAAGCATCAAATTGGGAAATCATGTTTACATTGAAGGGTTCTGATAAAGGTCTCATCTCTAAGATATATAGAGAATTGTCTCATATTTATAAGAATTCAAGCCATTTTCCAATTGATAAATGGTCAAAGGATATGAACAGACAATTTTCAGATGACGAAATTAAAACTATTTATAATCATATGAAAAGGTGCTCCAAGTCACTATTGATCAGAGAAATGCCAATTAAGACAACTCTGAGGTACCACTACACACCTTTCAGATTGGCTAAAATGACAGGAAAAGATAACGATGAATGTTGGAGGGGATGTGGGAAAACTGGGACACTAATACATTATTGGTGGAACTGTGAACGGATCCAACCATTCTGAAGAGCAATTTGGATCTATTCTCAAAAAGTTATCAAACTATGCATACCCTTTGACCCAGCAGTGTTTATATTGGGCTTATATCCCAAAGAAATCATAAAAGAAGGAAAAGGCCCCACATGTGCAAGAATGTTTTTGGCAGCTCTTTTTGTAGTGGCTAGAAACTGGAAACTGAATGGATGTCCATCAATTGGAGAGTGGCTGAATAAATTATGGTATATGAATGTTATGGAATATTATTGTTCTGTAAGAAACGACCAGCAGGACGGTTTCAGAGAGGCCTGCAGAGACTTGCATGAACTGATGCTGAGTGAAGTGAGCAGAAGCAGGAGATCATTATTCATGGCAACAACAATACTATATGAGGATCAGTTCTAATGGACATGACCCTCTTCAACAATGAAATGCTTCAAACCAGTTCCAATTGTTCAGTGAAGAAAGCCATATACACACAGAGAGAGGGATGTGAAATGTGGACCACAACATAACATTTTCATGTTCTCTATTGAGGTTTGCTTGCATTGTATTTCCTTTATCGGATTATTCTTTCTTGTAGATACGATTTCTCCTGCACAAAAAATGATGTGTGGCAATAACTATACATATATTCAATTTCTTAAGTATTCTAACATAATTAACATGTAGTGGATATCCTGCCATCTAGGGGCAGGGTGGGGAGTAGGGGGGAAAATTTTGTAACAGAAAGCTTTGTAAGGGTTAATGTTTAGGAATTACCCATACATATGTTTTGCAAATAAAAAGTATTAATAAATAAATAAATACATAAATAAATTTTTTAAAAAAAGATCATACCATAAAAAATGTCAGTGTATTACATGAGGAAAACATTTATTTGTACATATATTGATATAAACATAATGTTTTAATTTTGTTCATTTTAATCTTTGCTTAAAAATAAAGTTATGTGTCCCAAGGAAATAGGAAGCATTGCTGATCATTGGTCAATGGTTACTTCCTTTTCAGTCCATCCAATGAGCCTAAGTCTTTTGCTATATAATTCACTCCCTGTTTCCAGGTTAATTATATTTATAAATATTGCCTCTTGGGTTTGAGATAATATTTCCTCCACTTCTTTTTTCCCTTTTTTTACATTTAAATTTTTTTTTTCAATTACATGCAAACCAAAAAATTTTAACATTCATGTTTTAAAATTTTGAATGTCAAATACTCTCCCTCTAAGGCAAGCAGTTTTATATAGATTATACATGTACAATTGAAAAAACATTTCCACAATCATATTGTAAAAGAAAATGCAGACAAAACCAACAATAATAAAGAAATTTCCTCTCTGGTGTTAATTTGAGGTTATAATAAAAGTCTCTGCTGTTTTTTTTAATGGTCAAATTTTACTTCTTGTCAAGTGAAGTACTTCTCCAGTCTGCAGAAGTTGAAAAGATTCTTTACTGGTCCAATTTCCAAATGGGATATTTATGGATTTAATAGAGATACAATTTCTCAAAGAGCTTTTCCAAAATGTTAACCTTTTTTTTTCCAAAATCCCTCCTAATGGCCTAGGTGGTTTAACTGAATATCTTAGTCACAGGCCTGGTACTTAGTTCTAAGATGCTAATAAGGGTTCAGCAATTCCTATCAGGAGTCTCTCTGATGGTTCATGATGTTCAAAACTGGAGGCCAATTTTTGGTGCCAGATCTAGTGGTCATTTAATGGCTAAAGAAAAACCCATGAGTTATACAAGTGAGTTTCTCCTGGGAAGTGTAAATTTCCTATATGGACCCTTCTCTGGGTTTACAATGACATACTCCCACAGAATAGATGCAACTAACAATAAGTTCAGCCTTTTGTCTGGGGACCCAGTTTAGAGCTAATTTGGGGCATTATTAAGATAAACTCTAATTAGACTCTTCCTCCCTAAATAAATTAAAGAGATGTTATCATATAGTAAATACTAAAAATTGTTATCATTTTAGTTTACACACACACACACAGATCTCTCATCTGGAAAATGTAAATTTCCCCTATCCCTTTTTATCTTGACTAGGAATATTTCCTTATTTTTCCAAGCCTATTCAATCTCCTTTGGATTCACCCTTAAATAAAATGTCGTCAGGAGCTTATTTGTGACTTCCTCTAAAGAAGCATCAAACAAGGGACATCAATACAGTGGGGAAAGGGGACAGGATTAATGGATTGTATATTTTCAATGATTACTAAATTATTATATCAAACAAAAGCAGTACCCCAAAACAATTAAGACAGACATAGACAAAGGGAATTTTCCCCAGAAAGGTTGCTTACCTTTCTAGCTCAAAGCTCAGGAAAAAAAAAAAAAACATCCTTAGTTCTAGAGGAGAGCCAAATTTCAATCATGTGGAGTGGGGAGTGGGGTGACAGTAGGACACCTAAGAGAAAAAAGAGAGTTCTTTAAAGAAAGTTGAGGAACCAAGCTCTCTTTTTAGTCTTAATGAGACCACTGAACTGTCATGAGTGATTTTAATAAAAGTAGATCAAGGTACATACTCCAAACAAAATCAGTTTATTGGCAATGATTTATTTGATTATTGTTTGTCTTGTTTTCGAAGTGACCCAGCGACATTATGGAGTGATGTCTTGATTTGTTCAGGAATTTGGTGAGTAAGACAGAGTAGCACAAAGTTGTCAGTCTCACTCATTCTTCCAGAGTCGTCAAAGTCCAGGGGCAAGACAACATCAAGATGAGTGGGGATGGCTCTGGATGCAGTGGACGACCTTCTTCTGCATTTGGCCAGCTCTCCACAAAGCCCTATATAGCCACCTTCATGGCCTCTGAAACAAAATGTTCTCATCTTCTGCCAGGAAAAGTCTTCACATCCTTGGGGTATCTAATCTCATTGTTGGGTTTGAGAAGTCTTGATTCCCCCCAACCTGGTTAACCTACTGGGGTATGGCCATTGTGCATTCTACAGCTTCTTAGAGATAAAAGTAGGATGCAGGTGGACATGGAAAAAAAAAGAATAATTAGCCCTGAAAAGGGTTCCACAAGTCTTCATACCAAAAGTGCTGAACACCCCATAAGTCATTCAGTAACATGCATAAGTATTTTTAAAAAGTGGGTTGGACTGGTCACCTCATAAAGCCAAGGATCCCAAGGAGAAGGGAGCAATTTCTATTATACACCAGAAAGAGAGGGTGGTTGGGAGTCATGAAACCTTACAATTGGTTTTACTAAGAAAAGTGAGCTGGATTTAAATGAAACTAATCATGCCCTTCTTGGACAAATCAAAGAATGTTAAATTTTTTTGGACCCATCTGCCTCTTTTATTGGACCCTGTCAGAGGGATGAAAATTACTTGCTATGCCTTTGGATGAGATGAATCTATTTTAATTACACAAGGATGAGCAAGGAGAGGTGACATATCTTTGGGGGATTATGCCAGATTAACTTGTTAGCTGTTAAAGAAAACAAGCAAATGTCCTAGGAACTAATGGTAATAGTGATAACTTTGTTTTTAATTATACCTTTAAACTAACTCAGAAGAAAAGCTAAGTTCCTGAGCTTATTTCAAGGACATAGAAAAATGGCTTCAGGCAGATAGTAACACAATTATAAGAATCAATCATATGATAAAAAAAACAGTACAGTAAAAATTAGAGAGAATATTAATTTTGATATTTTTCACTATCCTGCCTAAAGTAAAGGGACATTTACAAGTAAAGGGAAACAGATCTATTAGTTTGTCCAGGGCTTCTGATCAATACTTTTGTGATTTTTCTTGCACCCCATGCTCCCAATTTCCAATTCCATAATTCTCCCAGTATCTCCTGATTCCACCTGATTTTCTGTCATTGATTTATATTCTTCATTTTTTGCCATATCAGTGCACCTCAATAAACAATCCTGTTGTCTTTACTCTCAAGGACAGCAAATTTAGATTTGTTTACCCAGAGTTTGGGAACTCCCCTAGCCTTTTGACCCACCCAATTACACCTGAGATCTATGGACTTTTGGCTGTCCCACAGTTCCACTTGGTTTCAATATGCCAATGATTTTCTCCTATGGTGTTCAATTCTATTATACTGCAAGGAGTATGCTGTGGCTTTATGGCTGGTATTGCATTCTCTGGCTTATTAGGCCTCCAGAAAAATAAAGATTCAACTTTGTCCCATGGTCAGATGTGTCTTTGCCCCAACTTCACCTAGACCATTGTGAACTTGCACTCTCCAGAGACTAAAAAGTCTTTATTTGGTATGATTGGCTATTGCTGTCTCTGGATCCACGACTACTGTGAGATTGTGAAATTTCTCAAAGTCCAGACTACCAAAGGCATCCCTAATCATCCCTTGCCTTGACCACCTGAGGCCCAGGAATCTTTTGAGAAACTCACAGCTGCCTTCCAATCAGCCCTCGTCCTCAGACATCCAGACTATTCTAAGTCAATTATTTCCTTTTGCCACTACAAGGGTAAAGAACGAGACCATGGGTAGCCCCACCACCTGTTGCTTACCACAACTTCTGCATGTATGCTGTTCTGATGTTGCTGCCATGAGAGCACTACTTATAAGGTACGATGCTCAGTTTGGGGCCACCCACTTACCGTCTCTTTCCCCCATGATATGTAGTAGCTCTTGAAGAACAAAACTACTGAGCCCCTCTTTAATCTGTATCCCATCCGATGTCTAAATCATTATCCATTTTGACCTCCTCTTGCTATATAGTGCACAATGTTGTTCTTTGCCTAGTTTTTGACAAATACTTTGCAGTTTCCCCAGTAATTTCTGTCAAATGTTGAGTTCTCACCCTCTAAGGCTTGGATCCTTGGGTTTATCAAACACTAGATTATGACAATATTTGCTTCTGTGTATTGTGCACTTAATATATTCCATTGATTCTATTTCTTAGTCAGTCCTGGATTGTTTTGATGATTACAACTTTGAAACATAGTTTGAAATCTGAAACTAGTAGACTTCCTTCCTTAAGCAGCAAGCAGATTACAATAATATATCACACAGCTCATAGACTATGGCCAGTTGGATTTTATACCAGGAATATAAAAGCTCAGTTACTATTAGGAAAACTATCAGAATAATTGACCATATTAGTAGCAAAATCAATAAAATCATATGATTTTCTCAATGAATGCAAAAAAACCTTTCACAAAATACTGTACTAAACTTTAGAAAGCATAGGAATCAATGGAACTTTTCTTAAAATTATAAATAGTATCTAACACCAAGAGCTACCATTATCTTTAATGGTTATGAAATCAAAGCTTTAAACTTACCTTCCCAGGGTAAGGTAGGTTTAGGGATATTCATTAGCACTACTTTTATTTAATATTATTTTAGAAATTCTAGCTCTAGCAACAAGAGAAGAAAAAGAAATTAAGGGAATAAGAACAGGTAATGAAAGAGAGCTATCACTTCTTGCAAATCACATGATGGTTTAGTTAGAGGAGCTTATAGAATTAACTAAAAAAAATACCCTGCAACTTCAGCAAAGTTGCAGGGTATAAAATAAACCCACATGAATTATCAATCTTTCTATATATTACTAGTAAAGTTCAGCAGCAAGAAAAAGAAATTCTATTTAAAATGATGGTAAACAATATAAAGTACTTGGGAGGCTACCTTCCAGGACAAACCCAGGAATTATAGGAACATAATTACAAAACACCTTTCTATTTGGTGAGAAAAGCAATGAATCCTCTTCCTATGATTGCTTTTATCCCCAATATCGGTTGTGGTTTCAGCTTGAGTATTGCTCAGGAAATAAGCGGAACAAGTCCAATGTGACCTCAAGCTTGTTGACTATTTCCATAATATAATTAACCCTTCCATATTTTGGCAGTTTGGAAAATGGTGTTTCCACTATCTGGAAAATTCAGGTAACAATTTTTGGCTCTCCCTTGATACCAGAGAAATCTGAACTGTTATGGTATTAAAAAATAAAATATGTTGAATTTATACAATACTATTACATTTATTTTATACATTTCAGAGTTTCTAAATTTTTTTCTGTGTCATACGTAAATCTTTGCCTGTCATCCGTGGCTTCTGCAAAACTCCACAAAAAGTCCCATTTAATTTCTTTTTTCCAACCTGTGATACATCAAAATTGCTACAGGGCAAGTTGAGTTATAGAAGGAGTAATTGTATGTTCACAAGTGACAAGATCCAAGTGATGCCAAATGTATTACATTTCATCTTAATTGTTAATATTTCTCCATCTCTTTAAGTCTAAACAGTCAATAAAATAATCAATGAAGTTTTGATTTGTAGCATATACTAATTACTAAAAAAGGTATAATTGTTCACACAAAAAAAAATTAACAATAATTTTGAGAGCTTTTTTGAGATGAATTGATCTTTTCTTGTTCGAGGAAGTAGTTCAGGGAGAAGAATCAATGGTCAGTAGATGGAGATTTGAGAACTAAATTAGATTTCTTAAATCTGTCTCAGTCATACCACTCAATATAATGAGATGCTGTAGCCACCTAGAGAGGTGATGCTGAGACAGAAAGTTGTCTATTCTCTGAAAATATTCAGACATATTAATACTTCTCCTCTACTCCAGCATTGCTCAGTGGTTTGGACTGTGTAACTCCTGAAGTGGATCTGGGATTACCAAATTCAGATAATTCCAATTGAATGGAATGATGGTCAAAAATCGTGCTGCCATCTGGTGGCTAAATAAGAAAACATTTTCTACCTAAAGAACATTTTCCTTTCAGAGCAAGTAATTTTTCTTGATTTTAAACCTACCAACCATTGTGTGGATGATAACTTATCAGACACATATTATTTAGCATTCTTGTACTTCATATTTAATCTATATTTTTTCATCAGTATAGATTTCTTAGGATCCAACATTTTTTTCTTTTTAAAAAATATACAGATGTTTTGTTTTTGACATCCTTAATTGTCTAATTACATGCCTTCCCACCTCTATATCTTTTCATTTTGTTAATTTTTTCTTTTATTTATCTGTCTCTTCCACTACACCTGAAACTAAAAAATATTTGGGGGGATGCAGGAATAATCAGGGTTAAATGACTTCTTCAGGATTGTTACTATTGATGTTGCTTGCCTTCCGTTCTGGAAAGAAGAGAAGGGAAGGAAAGAGAAGGGAAGGAAAGGGAAGGGAAGGAAGGGAATGAAAAAAAAAGGAAAGGAGAGGTAAGGAAAGCAGAGGAAAGGAAAGGAGAGGAAAGGAGAAGAAAAGAATGGAAAGGAGAGAGGAAAGGAAAGAAAAAAAGAAAAGAAAAGGAGAAAGGAAAGGAAAGGAAAGGAAAAAGAAAAGGAGAGAGGAAAGGAAACGAGAGGGGAAAGGAAAGGAGAAATGAAAGGAAAAGAGAAAAGGAAAGGAAACAAAATGAAATGAAACAAAAAAGAAAGGAAGGAAGGAAGGATGGAAGGAAGGAGGGAGGGAAGGAAGAAAGGAAGGGAGGAAGGAAGGAAAAGAGGAAGGAAGGAAAAGAGGAAGGAAGGAAAAGAGGAAGGAAGGAAGGAAAGGAGGAAGGAAGGAAAGGAGGAAGGAAAGAAGGAAAGGAGGAAGGAAGGGAGGGAGGGAGGAAGGAAGAAAGGAATGAAAGGAGGGAGGAAAGGAGAAAGGAAGGAACAAAGGAACGAAGGGAGAGAGGAAGCAAGGAAGGAAGAAAGGAAGGGAGGAAGGAAGAGAGGAAGCAAGGAAGGAAGGAAAGAAGGAAGGAATGGAAGGAGGAAGGAAGGGAGGGAGGAAGGAAGAAAGGAACAAAGCAAGGAAGGGAGGAAGGGAGGAAGCGAGGAAAGAAGGGAGGAAGGAAGGAAAGAAGGGAAGGAGGGAGGAAGGAAGAAAGGAAGGGAGGAAGGGAGGGAAGGGGGAAGAAAGAAAGAAAAAAGACACGCTATTTGAGCCTTTATTGGTGAGACCCAATAGCCCCAGGAGGGCCAGAAGATTGAGGGCCACCAAGAAGACCTCTAGAAAGGGAGTGCAAATAAGAATATCATGAGCATATTGAATGAGGCTACTATCTAAGTTGCAGATACCTCAAATCCTTCCTTAGTGCTGTGTCAAACAATTGGAGGCTATCTCAAAATCACTGAGGCAGGAGAGTCAACATTAACTGTTATGTGTTGGGATCACCCAGAGGTATTCAATTGAAGGCAAAAATGAACCAAGAGTCCTGATGGAAGGGATGCAGAAGAAGGCATCCTCCAGGGAACCATATTCCTCATTCAGCTTCTTGACAGGAAGATTAGGGATGCTGCATGGAGACTGTCATGGAACAGTAACTTATGATGGAGAAATTCATCAACAAGAGACTATAGACCTTCCCAAGCCTCAGGTTTAATAACATATTGACAGCGATGGGGGGAAGCACTGGGATCTTGGAGGTGGAGCAAGATGGAGTGGTATGTTGTAGTGCTTTCTGGAATTCCCTGGTCCTACACTATGGCAGCACTGGCTTCCTAGATTTCAGATGAGATGTTGAAAAGTCTGGTGAGTAACACAAAAGCCCCAGAAGGAGGCTGCATGAGGGTGAAGATCCCTTCCTAGCAGAGGCTGGGCAGGTGGAAAAAACAAGGAATGAAAGTGGGAAAGGAGATCCTCAAACTGACAGGGTGGAAGGAAGATCTCAGGGAATAGTTTTGGTTTGCCCTCCACCCCCATAACCTGAGGGAGAATGAACACGTGGGACCAAAGTGCTGGGATAGGACAAGAAAAAATGGCTCCTGTATCAATGAAGAAATCAGTGATCTTACCTACTACGTCCATGCTTGCCCTGTATTCAGCCACTGTGAAGAAGAGGGAAGAAGGCTACCCAACTCCCAGATCTGAAGAGACTTAAGTGCTGGGTATTGGGAAGAGGTAGCTATCCCTCCCCGAGGGCAGTCTCTCTTCTAGTGTCTCTCTTGGCCACATATAGAAGTGGGGTCTTTTTCTTCTGAAGACATTTTTTTCTTTTTTTAAAAAGCTTTTTCTTTTCAAAATATATACATAGTTTTTAACATTCTCCCTTACAAACCTTGTGTTTCAAAATTTTCTCTGTTGTTCCCCCCACTTCCTTCCCCAGATAGCAAGTATCCATATATATTAAACATGGACAATTGTTCTATACATATTTTCACATTCATCATGCTGCATAAGAAAAATCATATCAAAAAGGAAAAAAATGAGAAGGAAAACAAAATGCAAGCAAACAACCTCAAAAAAGTCAAAATTCTATGTTGTGATCCACAGTCAGCCCCACAGTTCCCTCAGTGGGTGCAGATGGCTATTTCCCTCATAAAATGTTTGGAACTGGTCTGAATCATCTTGTTGTTGGAAAAGAGTCCATTAGAATTGATCCTTGTACAATCTTGTGGTTGCTGCACACAACATTCTGTTAGTTCTACTCACTTCCCTCAGCCTCACTTCCTGTAAGTCTGTCCAGGCCTCTTTGAAATCATCCTGCTGGTTGTTTTTTTTTTTTTTTTTTTTTTTTTTTACATAACAATGATATTTCATAGCATTCATATACCATAATTTATTCTCCAACTGATGGGCTTCTACTCAGTTTGCAATTCATTATCATTACAAAAACAGTTGCCATAAACATTTTTGCTCATGTGGGACCTTTCCCCTTTTTTATGAATTCTCTGGGATACAGAACCAGTAGAGACACTGCTGATCACAGGATATTGCTCAATTGGATAACCCTTCAGGCTTAGTTCCATATTGTTCTCCAGAATGTTTGTATCAGTTCACAACTCTACCAACAATGTATTAGTGTCCCAGTTTTCCCACATCCCCTCCAACATTTCTGAGAGCATTTGTGAGACAAATGGCTCTCTTTATGACACTGGAACCATAAATTCTCACTGCAACTCTCATAAGCAGGGCCTTTGTGATGGGTTTTAGCTGTGATGGCAGCTAAAATTTAAGCCTTTTTTTCTGCTTCAAGTCCAATCCTTTCAGTCCTTTTCTTCTTCAGGACCTCAAGAGTATTGTTAAATGCCTCAAAAGCCATCTTTAAGATCTTGGCATGGGATCTGGGGGAACTTGGCTAATTTCATAGTTTCCTTTCAATATCTAGGGTGGATTGCCCAATAAAATACATGCTAAGAATTACAACCTCTTTCAGGGAAATGAGATCCAAGTTGTTGCATTTCTTGAGTGCTTCAGTTAATCTGAAAGAGGCTGAGATTATTCTTGGATTCCTGAATAATCTCCTTAAAACTCTCATACTTGTTTCTTAACACCCCTTTTCATGATGGCAGAGAGGCAGATCAGCATATGGTCTCTCCTTTCCCATGCAGAGCTAGCTTCCTGATAATCCCATTCAGGATCACACACTGGGGCTCCTATTGCCCCTGGTGGGTATTGCCATTTTGGGTAGTCTCTTCCATCTCATTCCTGAATTTCTGATCAAAGCCTCATTTGGTTTTTCTCTTATATTGTGCAACAAGAAGAAATAATGATATTGATGCTAATCTCTATGTAAGATCAGATTGAAGGGCTATAACCCTAAACCTCTCAATAAATTTATGGGATCTCTGGATAACAGCCAAATTTTTCTTTTATTTGGGAGAGATCTGACATAGAGGAGGCACGAACCCTTTTCCCTTGACTCTTTGCCACCTCTCTCAATGGGTAAAGTTTCAAGGGAGCAACAATTGATTTGTAAGTTGGAGCAGGGAAGGAAGGTGGATTTTTCCTCCTTTTATTCAAAGAGTCTAAGCATCAGAGGTCCTGGAAATATAATGGTAGGGGCTGTGGGTGAGGGTTAAATAGGAGCATTCAGTAGGAGGGAATGTACTTTTTGAAAAGAACTGTTCCCAGGGGTAAAGGATAGAGCCTCTGCAGCTCCAGAAGCAGAGAGGAAAGAGTCCTTTAAAAGGTTTGGTTCTTTTTTCCTCTTTTTTTGGTTTAATTTTTACCAGAAGCATCCTGCATTGATGAAATAGAATAGAGTTTTGTGAAAGGGCCATGAAAGCCTGAATATATTTTCCTTTTTGGTGGCAAAAAAAAGATCAAGTTGTAGAATGATGCTATAATTAAGGGACCCTGACAATAGCCATTTTTCTTGGTCCTCTAAGTTCTATTGAAATTATACAATATTGCAGAAGAATTTAAGATAACACTTTATTTTTTTCCATTTTTTTTCAAATTCTGAAAAAAGCAGCCTAGCAGCAAGTCCTAGGGTGTGTGCTGCAAGCACAGGAAAACCAGACTCACCCTTAAGCCACTCATCTCTACAAAGGGCCCTGGGAGACACAATATTCTTAAATAGAGAGTCCTCCATCTGGAGAGAACTTGTTGAGTGCTAGAGTCCAGAAAGTTTCCCCTAGCCTTTTTCAGCAGAATGCTAGGAGTTCCAGCTGTGAAGGGAGTGAGTTTACTTTGAATTAGAAATGGTCAGAGTCAGAAGCTTTTGCTCCACACTGGATACCAAAATGTTGTGGTAGTTGTGTTATGGTGTCTTCTTTGAAAGAATCCAGGCTCAGACTGTCCCCAACCAAGAAAGGGCATTTATTTGGGAATAATGCACCCACTAGGCTCTTCTTCAGGGAAGGAGGCAGCCCAGCAAAGTAAGGCAAGGGTTTATATAGAGACAGGAGAGTAAGAAAGGACAGAATAATTGGACAAAACAGGAAAATCGACCAATCTCAGATACATTTGGACTATCTCAGGTAAGATGGGTGTGGGGAAATTTTCTATTACTGGATATATTTCAGATGGGATGTGCATGTGAAAAATTTCTTGGGTTCTAGTGAAGACCATGGGGCTGGGGCAGGGCAGCAGCTAAGATTCCATCCCATCCATCATTCTAACCCTCTCACATGTTCGCGTTTTAAATTTGTCACCTCTCTAAAAGCAAAGGCCAGAGATTTTCATCTTCAAGCTTCTGGACTCTTAGTACACTAATCAGATTCCTAAAGTCAAAGTAGTTTTCTCGATAATATTGATATCATTATATACATTGGGTCTGCTACTTCTACTTACTGCCCTCAGTGTCATTATACAGAAGCTCTGCCAGGGTTCTCAGAAATTATTCACTGATAATTTGTTACTGCACAATAAAATTCCATTAAAATATCATACCTCATTATATTTAATCCTTCCCCAAAAGGATGATGCTCAATTATTTTCCATTTTGGGCTATAATTCAAAGGGCAATTATTAATATTGCTATAAATATAGCTACTTTATATCTTTCTTTGATTCCTGTGAAGAGTAGATCTGGTAGAAGGAATCTCAAATTCTAATATTCTCATAAACCACGAATATTACAAAGGATAATGGTCCAAAAAACCAGCAGTCATGGTAATGTCCTGATTCTACATCCCCAAGCTATTCCTGATTTTAAGAAACTTGAGAATATCCTAATAACTAAGAAGCAGATTCTGGTTTCATTTATTTCCAGAATTCCCTGCCTTTGGCTGGAGATTCCCTCTGGTCATCTATGAGAGACTAATGTTGATATGTTTATTTATTTCAATCAATGGGACCCCACTTTAGTTTTCTTGGCAAAAACATTGGAGTGATTTGTCATTTTCTTTTTCAACAAATTTTACATGTGAGGAACTGAGAAAGACAGGGTGAGGTGACTTTTCTAGGGTCACACAATTGAAAAGTAGCAGAGGATATTAGCCTGTTAATAATGTCAAAATGGGAGTTTTTCCTCCCCTAAAATGCAGAGAGATATTTTTGAACTTGTGAGTCACTGCAAATCAATATATAAGGACTAATAGTTGGGAAACATAAAGCCATGAAGGCAGAAGTATTTATCAGTCCTGGAGAGAGCTTTATAATAGATATATTGGCTGTCAAGATACAATTGAGGGAATAAGAGGAGACAAAAATTGTCACCAGCACTAAGATAGTTTTGGTGGCCCTGGTCTCAGGGGAGGCTCGGGCAGAGATGCGGTTAATGTGAATTTGCTCAACTTGCTTGTGGTGCCTGTAGAGCAGAAGCACCATGTAGCCACTGGAAAAGAGCATGAATCCCAAAAATACAGCATCAGGAAATGAGAGAACAAAAGCATACAGGGAAGCACGAAGTCTAGAAGGAACTAAATGAGAGCAATATCCATAACGCTGTATTTCAGTGATGTTTTTGATCTGCTTTGGATCAGCCATTCTGATAGGAATAAAGACATTTAGAAGCAGGTGGAAAGTCCAGCATAGGAGACTAGAGGGAATAATATACTTTGGCACCCTGGCTTTAAGATCCACTGATCTTGAGTTGCTAGAGCTGATGGTGATGGCCTGAAAGCCACTCAAGAGACAGGTTAGGGTGACAGAAAGGCATCGAGCAACTCTGTGAAGATAGAGTGTAATTTTACAGCCAATGATATCTAGGAAATTCTTCATTCCCATAGCTACCATTGTCTGAGGGACGCCCTTACAAAGAAGTGCCAAAAAGTTGGCTAAAGCAAGCTGGGAGAAAATGGTGTCTATGGGCCTAAGCTTATGTCCACTGAGGAACATGATGATGAAGAGACTAATAATCAAGCAATTTCCCATAATTCCAATTCCTGTTTGGGAAAAGAAGACAATACTTAGGATGATGTCATTAGGAGCCATGTCCTTGGTGTTTTGGGAGGGAAAATTGTCATCAGGATTAGATAGACCTAGAAGAAAACAGAAATTGATGATATTTGTGAACACTGTCACATTAATCCCATCTGATATCTACTAATCCCTACTGATGATATCTCCTTCAGTTTTCTTTTCTTTTTATCCTTAAATTTTTATTTTTCTCAATTACATGTAAATCAAAATTTTAATATTTTAAAATTTGAATTCCAAATTCTCTCCCTCCCTATTTCCCCTAGGAAAAGGCAAGCAATTTTATATTGATTATACATATATAAATGGAAAACACTTCCAGAATCATGTTGTTAAAAAAAAGTTGAAACAAGGGCCAAAAATAATAAAGAAAAGTTTTTAAAATAATGCTGCAATCTGCATTCAGGCTCTGTCCCTTCTTTCTCTAAACACAGATAGCATGTTTCATTATTAGACCTTTGAGGTGATTTTGGATCATTTTCTGTCTAGAATAACTAAGTTATTTATAATTAATCATCATATTATATTGTTGTACCTGTCAGATTGGCTAAAATGACAGGAAATGATAATGATAGCTGTTGGAGGGGATGTGGGAAAACTGGGACACTGATACATTGTTGGTGGAACTGTGAACGGATCCAACCATTCTGGAGAGCAATTTGGAGCTATGCTCAAAGAGTTATCAAACAGTGCATACCCTTTGACCCAGCAGTGTTTCTACTGGGCCTATATCCCAAAGAGATTTTTAAGGAGGGAAAGGGACCCACATGTGCAAAAATGTTTGTGGCAGCCCTTTTTGTAGTGGCAAGAAACTGGAAATTGAAAAGATGCCCATCAATTGGAGAATGGCTGAATAAATTATGGTATATGAATGTTATGGAATATTATTGTTCTGTAAGAAATGACCAACAGGAGGATTTCAGAGAGGATTGGAGAGACTTGCATGAACTGATGCTGAGTGAAATCAGCAGAACCAGGAGAACATTATACACAGCAACAAGACTATACGATGATCAATTTTGATGGACATGGTTCTCTTCAACAATGATGTGATTCAAACCAGTTCTTCAGCGATGAAGATAGTCATATACATCCAGAGAGAGGCCTGTGGGAACTGAGAGTGAACCACAACACAGCATTTTAACGCTTTCTGTGAATATTTCCATGCATTCTGTTTTCCTTCTTAGGTTGTTTTTTTTCTTCTTCTCTTTCTAGATCTGATGTTTCTTGTGCAGTAAGATAACTGTATAGATATGTATACATGTATTGTACTTGTCATATAATTTATCTTATCTAGCATGTATTAGATTACCTGTCATCTAGGGGTGGGGGGAGGGGGGAGGGAAAGGAAAAGCTTGGGAAAAAAAAGTTTTTTTGCAAAGGTCAATGTTGAAAAGTCACTCATATGTTTTGCAAATAAAAAGCTTTATTAAAAAAAATATTATATTGTTGTAATATTGACAATATTCTCCTGGTTCTGCTCATTCCACTTTGCATTAGTTATGTAAGTCTTCTCAGGTTTTTCTGAAACAATGCAATACAATAATAGTATTCCATTGTCATCTCTTAATAAAAAAATTAGAACTGATTGTAAACATAGAAGATATTGATTCAGGACTACCCAGCATGCTGTGCCCTCATCAGAGAAAGTACTGTACTCTACGAACAAAGCAGAATTGAATTAATTCCAAAGAAATGCAAGTTGTGCAAAGTTAGAGAAGCCTGTAGCAAAGCCTTCTGAGCTTGTATTGGTCCAATCAGCCACAGTCGGATACTCTGTAACTCAATTCTAACACAGTGATGTCATTTTAGTCCTCTCTGAGAACAAAGGACAACAACCAATCGACCATTCCACAACATTCAGGCATTCCCCAATGTACTAATATCTAACCAATTTCCAGTTCTTTGCCACCACAAAAGGGGCTGCTATTAATATTTTGGGATACAGACCTAGTCTTGCTACACAATAAAATTCCATTGAAATAACATACCTCATTATATTTAATGCTTCCCAAAAAGGGTGATGTTCAACTAGTTTCCATTTTGACTATTATGAAAGAACAATTATTAATATTGTAATAAATATAGGTATTTTATCTCTTTCCCTGATTCCTTTGAAGAGTAGATCTGATAGAAAGAAACTCAAATTCTCATATTCTTATAAGCCATGTGTATTACAAAAGACAATGGTCTGAAAAACCAAAAGGCATGATGCATAAAATTATAGCCACCTGGAATAATCCCAAATCACTCTCTAGAATGGTTGGATCAGTTTACAACTCCACCAACACTGCACAAGTGTAACTGTTTTCTGTATATGCTACAACATTTGATTTTCTTTCTGTCATGCTAGCCAGTATAATAGGTAGCATCTTATACCTATTTTAATTTAAATTCTTCTCATTAATACTAATTTAGAGCATTTTCCCTAAAAGAAGCTATACCTTTGATTTCTTCTGCTGAAAACTGCCTGTTCATATTCTTTGACCATTAACCAACTGAAAAATGACTTGTGTTCCTATAGATTTGAGAAAGGAAGCCTTTATCTAAAAGACTGGCTATTAAAATTGCACTTTCCTGATTCTCTTCTAATTTTGGCTGCATTCATTTTGTTTGTGCAAAACTTTTAAATTTCATGTGATCAAAATTTTACATCCTATAATGCTTTCTATCTCTTGTTTAGTCATTAATTCTTCACATATTCATAAATATGATAGGTAAAATATTCCGTGTTAATTTGTTTCTGATACCACTCTTTATGTCTAAATCATGTACACATTTTGATCTTATTTTGGTATCAGGTGTGGTGTTGCCACATATCTTCCTTTTTCCAAACTGCTCTATATTTTTTCCCAGAAATTGCTGTCAAATAGTGATTTATTTTTGCTTTACAATCTTGGATCTTTGATTTAAACATTTTTGATTGAAACATTTCATGCTACTATTGTCATTTACTACCATGCATCTATATGATGTATACTAAAGTATCTACTACCACTGTGTCTTGGGCAGCTAGGTTGCACAGCAGATCGAATACTAGGTTTGGAATCAGGAAAACCTGAATTCAGATATGGCCTCAGACATTTACTAGTGATGTGACCCAGGGAAAATTCCTCCAACATTCCTCATTATCTTTTCCTGTCAATCTGAAAGAAATGTAGTGGTACCTCAGTCATCTTAATTTGCATTTCTCCGATCAATAGTGATTTAGAGCACCTTTTCACATGACTAGAAATGGTTTCAGTTTCTTCACCTGGAAATTATCTTTTCATATCTTTTGATCATTTATCAATCACCATTCTTTTTCATATTAAGTTCAATCAATTTGATAATTACCACTTCATAATATAGTTTGAAGTCTAGTAGTGTTAAGCCAACTTCCTTCACATTTTTTATTGATTTCCTTGATGTTCTTGATCTTTTGTTTTCCAGGTGGATTTTGTTATTATTTTTATCTCTATAAAATAATTTCTTCGTGATTTTATTGGCATGTCAATGGATTAGCAAATTAATTTAGATAAAATTGTCATTTTTATTATATTGGTTCATCCTATCCATGAGTAATCAGTATTTGTTTAATTGTTTAAATCTGACTTTCTTTGTATGAAAGTGTTTAATAATTGTTTATATAATTCCTGGGTTTGTCTTGGCAGATAGACTCCCAAATGTTTTAAATTGTCTGTATTTGTTTTAAATGGAATTTCTTTTTCTATCTTTTGCTGGGTTTTGTTGTTTATATATAGAAATGCTTATTGTTTTCTGAGTTTATTTTATGTCATTTAATTTTGCTAGTTAAATTATTTCAACTAGTTTTTTTTTATTTAATTCCCTATGATTTTCAAAGTACATCATCTGCACAAAGTGATAGTTTCCTCGTTGCCTATTCTAATTCCTTCCATTTCTATTTCTTCTCATACTTCAACAGCTGCCATTTTATCAGAAGACCTTACTAACAGTTGGCATTCACCTCACTCTTCCTTACCTTAGCCTGGTTCAAAGCTTCATGAATTTCATAGAGAATATTGAAAAAGTTTTCTAAACAATTTAATTTTTCTCTCCCCTCCCAATTTAATTCCACTGAAAACAGTAAGTCATTCCTTGCATTAAATATATAGTCAAACAAAACAAATTTCCTCATTCACCTCGTCCAAAAATGCATTTCGCATTTTGCATCCTAAATCTATCACTTCTCTTTCTTAATGAGAATAAGCATTGACATATATTGAAATTAAACTCCCTTGTCAAGTCTTTTGCCTGCCCAATTCTTCCATGGAAACTGTACATTGATATCATTAGTGCACTTATTTCCCTACATTGCTTTGCTGTTCAAAGAATATTCAATATCTTTTATTAAGCAATAAAATCCAGATATCTCTGTTTGGCTCCTGCAGATCTCTACAATACATCTCCAACTCTCTTTTCCATATTACTTCATAGCTTTCCTTCATGTAATCTCCATTCACATCCAAATGGCTTTCTATGTTTCCTTTGCAAGTTTTCCTAGCGGTTTCCAATTCTGGAGCCCCTATATCCCATTGTTGAGTTGTTCATGTAGTTTGCATTTTGAGGAAGACTTAGACTAGCCATCCTTCAGTCTTTTCTTTACCATTATTCTCACTCTCTGGATTTTGCCATCTTGTATTAGAAGGCTTATTACCCTGGAAGTTCACTTAACTCTTATGGCCTTCTCAAATTCTGGAAATTCCCTCCACCACTATGATAATCTTCTCCTACGGGTAGGCTCTTCTTGGGATCTCCATTTTGATGAAAGGTCATGTGACAACCTTCCATTATTCTTTTCTTAGTTTGTTTCTAACTCTGTACTTTCTTTCTAATTGACGGTCTATGCCTTAATTTACATATTTTATTTAATTTAATTTTTGGCACCACAAGAGTTTTTATAAATATGTTTATACATATCTTTGCCTTCTCTCTACTATCTATGTGCTTTGGACTAATTTGGTGAATTTGAAGGTGTATTTCCAATCTACTTTATGTCCTGATCCTAGTATCTGGAGTCTTTACTTTCATCAAAAAAATAGGATTGCTCTTGTTATTGTTGTTGTGTAAATGTCCCACTGACAGATCTCTTTATTTTTTGATCGGTACTGAAAGTCTTGAAACTTGCTCCTTAATGATATAATTTGAGATGATACTTCTGCTAGGTTCCATTTCTTCCTTCCTATTGAGATCATGACACTAAATAAGTAATTAATTGATGTAGCATTGACATTTTTTCATGTTGATCCGCTCCACATCAAACAATTAACTTTTTCTACTATTTAGAGACACTGTTTATTTTTAAAGGTTGATTAAGTAGTTTTTAAGTGTGTTTTGGTAAGTAGACTCCAAAATATTTTATAAAATCTACAGTTATTTTATATAGCTACAATTGTTCCTGATATGTGTCATGCAGGTATAGGTGAAGGGTTAAAGAGGGGGTAGGGTGGAAGTGGTAAATTAGTCTTCACCGAAGAGGAGAGAATCCCATACCAATGGGCTTTGATGCAACTTGAATCTACCTATCACAATTCACCCTTCTGGCTCAAATTTTATTTTTATTGCTGGTCAATCCTACTGATTCCACCCATCTCTTATTTCTCCTTGTTCCTTGCACAAGCAACCCATTTAATCCTGTCTCCTACAAATTTCCTTATCTTTCATTTATACTTTCACTTATTTTCTAATCTCTCCCTTTCTACTTGATCATTCTCTACAGCCAACACATGTCCATGATTTCACCATTCTGAAAAATAAAACACAATACTTCCGTTTATCCTTCAATTTTTACTATTTTTTTTTCTTTATCTCTTCTGTCTTTTGTAGATAAACTTAAAAAGACTGTGTACTTGTAAAGACAGATTATACTTAATCTTGGATGCCTTCACTTTCTCTTCTCTTCTGAACCCCTTATAATCTGGTTTCTTTTCTATTATTCCACTGAATCTGCTCTCTCCAAAACTACCAGTGATTTCTTAGTTGCCAAATCCAATGACTTTTTTTCAATGCTCATTCTTCTTGGATTACTGTTGATCCCCTGGGACAACAGTCTCTCCTGGATCTCCCTCTGCTTTTTTTTCAGTTCTTTCTCAGTCTCCTTTGCTCTGAAAATATTCCCTTCATGGTTCTACCCTGGGCTCTCCTTTTTTCTTACTATATTTATTCACTTGGTTATTTCATCAGCTCCCATTGTTTTAATTGTTATTTCTATGTTGATGATTCTCAAATTGACAACTTGCTCCAATCCCTCTGCTAACAGCCAATCTTGCACCTCCAACTTCTTTTCAGACTTGCCAAACTTGATGTCTATTAAACTTCTTAAACTCAATATGTGCAAAACAGAACTTACTATCTTTCCCCTAAAACCCCTCCCCCTTTTATCTTCTCTATTATTGTGAAGAGCAACCCAAACCTCCTAGTTTATCACAACCTAGGTGTCATCCTTCACTTCCCACTATCTCTTACCCACTCCCATATCCCCACTATTGCCATGACCTGTGGATTTCACCTTTGCAGAATCTCTTATACCATTCCCTCATCTCTTACACTGTACCCATTCAAGTCCATGCTCTCATCACCTCACACCTTGATTAATGCAATAGCCTGCTGCTGGATCTGCTTGCCTCATATCTGGTCTTACTCCAATCTATCCTCCACTCAGAGATTTTTCTAAAGTTCAGGACTGGTCATGTCAGCTCCATTTAATAAATAAACCCATGTATTTCTCTATGATATATAATCAAATGCAATATCCTCTATTTGACATCTAAAGGCCTTGTTGACATAGCCCTCTCCTACCTTTCCAGTCTTCTTATACCTTCCTTCTCAACTTGTATTCTTTGATCCAGTTACATTGGTCTCTTAGCAGTTGCAGGATCAAGGCAAGCCATCTCTAGGTTCCAGGTTAGCCCTTCTCATCTCTACCAATTTTTTCCTGGCTGCTTTTAAGTCCCATCTAAACTCCAACTTTTTAATGAAGCCTTAACTCCCACACATCTTAATTCTAGTGCTTTCTTTCTGTTATTTACTATTTATTATTTACATAATTTATTTTTATGTATTTTCCTTATCTCCTCCATTAGATTGTGAGCATTTTTAGAGTACTGACCTCTTTAAGATCACCTTTTTCTATCCCTGAAAATTAGCAGAGTGTCTTCAATAAAACTAGTAGTTAATAAATGTTTCCTGCCTGAATAACAGAACCAGATAGTTTATAAGGTGTTCTGAATGCATGAATTCCATTTAGTACATAGATTGTCTCATTGAGTCTCTGAGATCCATTCTTTCTCTTGGTTCTCAATGGTATATTCTTCTCTCCAAGCTCCATTCCTAATTCTCTGGCTCCTACTCAGCATTAGCCTTCTCACCTTGGAGACACTTAGAGATGTACGAATTCCTGCTTAGACCAACCAGTTAAGGAAATGTTTAGTAGATGTAGACCATTTGTGTTCAGTACAGTGCTTAAGAACTTTAGAATTGACTATATGACATGGGAGACACAGGACTTCCCAGCATCATGTGCCCTCACCAGAGAAGGTGCCATGCTCCATCAGCAAAGCAGAATTGAATCAGCTCAGAAGAAACGTGGGATATGCAAAGTTAGAGAAGCCTGCCCCAGGTGTTCCTAGGGAGCATTGTGAACTTGTATTGGTCTACTCATCCACAGTCAGATACACTGTAACTCAACTCTAACACAGGGACATCATTTTGGTCATCTTCAAGAACAAAGGACAACAACCAACCAAGAGTGCTTCACACATAGTAGTTATTAACAGATATGAATGAACTTTTAATACTTAGCTCTCCTCTTTTTCCAAGCTGCAGTGATTTTTTAAATTAAATTTTCATTTCCCACCTCCATTTGATTATACTGATGAAGTTAGGTGGCATGGAAAATAGATCACTGGATCTTTAATAAGACCTGAATTCAAACCTGAGCTTTAATATTTCCTAGTTATGGGATTCTGGACAAGTCAATCAACCTCCATTTGACTCAGTTTCTTTGTTTTTAAAATGGGGGAAAGAATAGCATCCATCTCCCAAGGCTATTGTGAGAATCAAATGAGAAAATTAATGCAGAACAGCTGGTACACAGTACGTATTATGAAAAATAGCAAGTGCTATTATCATTATTATTTCCTACTGGATCATTCCCTTGTCATGGCAGAGGGAATTGCATAGCTCAAGGAAACTTTTAACAACTCTGACAAAAAAAATGATCTACTGGAAAAGGAAATAAGAAACCATTTCAGTATCTTTGTCAGGAAAACCCCATAGACAGCATTAAAATGATAAAACAGAGGGAGCTAGATGGTGCTGTGGATAAAGCACCAGCCCTGAAGTCAGGAAAACCTGAGTTCAAATCTGATCTCAGTCACTTAACACTTCCTAGTTGTGTGACCCTGGGCAAGTCACTTAACCCCAATTGCCTCAGCAAAAAAAAAATGAATAAATAAAAAAAATGATAAAACATACAACATCAGAAGATGAGCTCCTCATGTTGGAAGGTGTCCAACACACTCCCAGGAAAGAGAAGAAAACAATTACAAGTAGCCCCAGAACTAATGAAGCAACTAAGCAAATTCAAAAAATCTCAGCTGTGAATGTATCTGGGACAAAAGGAAAACCCAATGTCGTAAAAACCAGGACTACATAGAAACCTAGAAGATAAGATGTGTGTACAAAAATCAGCTGGATGTGGCCAAACAGGAGTTAGAAATATTAAACAGCTGTAATCATGGGTGAGAATAAATTTAAATGGATAAGAATGGGTAAATTTATTTCAGGTAATCTTTATAGATGTGGACAAGGATTCATTAGAAGAAATGGAATAGCCCTCATAGTCAATAAAAGACTGAGAAAAGCAATACTAGGGTATAATCTCAAAAAATAACAAAATTACATCTGAATCCAAGAAACCATTCAACATCACAGTAATACAAGTCCACACTACAGTGATTGATTCTAAAGAGGCCAAAGTTGCTCAGTTCTATGGAGACATACAAGGTCTTCCACAAATAACCCCAAAAAGACACGCTGCCTTCATCATGGCTGTGCTGAAACGCTAACATAGAAACATGAAAGATCATTGGAATAACAGGCAAGTTTGTCCCTGGATTACCAAATGGAGAGTAGAGACTAATAGAGTTTTGTCAAGATAACTCATTGGTCAGGGCAAACTCAACAAGCAAAAAGGCATCTCTACAACATAGGGCTCACCATGCCCAAATCAGCTGAATTATATATTTTGCAAGCAAAGATGGGAAAGCTCAATCTAGTCAGTTAAAACAAGATGTGAATCTGTGATTCAGATCCTAAAATTGCAAAACTCAAACTTAAATTGAAGAAGGAAGAAAAAACCATCAGACCCTATAGGTAGGACCTAAATACCTAAAAGTTTAACGGATTTGAGCTGACAGTTGGAAGACTTAAAGAACTCTGGGAAGAAGTTCACAATATCAAACAGGAGGTAGTATCCAAAAATATCCCAGAGAAAAAGAAGAACAAGAAAGTGAAATGTCTATCTGATTAGGCTTTACAAATAGCTGAGGAAAGAAAGAAAGTGCAAAGTAAAAGAAAGAAAAAGATATATCCACCTGAATGCATAGTGCTAAAGAGTAGCAAAGAGCTATAAGAATATTTTCTTAAATGAGCAATGCACAGAAATAGAAGGAAAGAATAGAATTGGAAGGGCAAGAACTTTTCAAGAAAATGGAGCTGTTAAGAAAATGTTTCATGCAAAAAATGGGCATGATAAAAAACAAAATGGTAGATACTTAACAGAAGTAGAAGAGATTAACAGGAGGTGATAAGAATAGAAAGATCTTAAAGTCACAAATAATCCGAATGCTTACTAATGTAGAGCTATACAGACTGAAGAGTGAAGTCAAGTGAACCTTAGGAAGCATTGCTAACAATACGGCTAACAAAGGGGATAAAATTCCAGCTGATCCCCTTAAAATTCTACAAGTTGCAGTTCTTCAAGTGTTGCACTCAATGTGTCAGCACATTTGGAAAACTCAACAGGGGCCATTGGATTGGAAAAGACTAAATTACATCCCAAAGCCAAAGTAGGGCAATGTCAAAGACTCTTCAGATTACTGATCATTTGTTCTCATTTCACACACTCTGCTTAAGCTACAAGCCAGGCTTCAGGAATATGTGAACTGAGAATTACAAGAGCTGGCTCGTTTTCTATGAAGCAGAAGAGCTAGAAACTAAAGGGCCAACATTTGCTGAATTATAAGAAAGGAAGAGAGTTCAGAAAATATCGATACTTTTGTTGTATTGACTACATTAAAGTCTTTGCATGGATCAGAGATGAAAGTAGCAAAAGTTTCTTGTTTCCTAAGGAATCTATATCTGGGATAAAAAGCAAGTTAGAACCAAGAACAACTGGTTGGGTTAAGAGTGTCAGAGGAGTGCAGCAAAGTTATATGTTATTACCATATTTAATTAATTTATATTCCTACTTTATCATACAAAATCTCAGGTTGTATGAATGAAAAGCCAGAATTAAGATTGGCAAGAGGAATATCAACAGATACTCTGAGGATCCCACTCTGATGCTAAAAAGTGAAGAAATATTAAGAAATCTCTTCATAAGGGTGAAAGGAGAGAGTGTAAAAGCTGGCTTCAAGCTTAACATCAAAAGGTAAAATCTTGGCAACTGGTCCCCTCACTTAGTGACAAATAAAGGGAGAAGAAATGGAAGCAGTGTCAGATTTAATTTCTTGGACTTAAAGATCACTGCAGCTGTGCAATTCAAAGATGCTTCATTCCTGGAGAAAGCTATGGTAAATCTGGACAGCAAGCTGAAAAGGAGAGATATCATCTTGCTGGCAAAATATAATCAAAGCTATAGTTTTAGGGGCATCTAGGTAGTGCAATAGATAGACCACCAGCACTATCTAGTGAAGTCAGAAGGACCTGAGTTCGAATGTGGCCTCAGACACTTAACACTCCCTAGCTGTGTGACCCTGGGCAAGTCACTTAACCCCAATTGCCTCAGCAAAAAATAAGTAAATTATAGAAGCTATATAGTTCTTTTTTTCCCCTCAGTAGTACTATATGGTTGTAAGACTTATACTAAAAGGAAATCAGAATGCAACCGAACTGATGTTTTTGAATTGTGGTCTTGGAAAAGACTTTTGAGATTCCCTTGAATAACAAGGACATCAAATCTGTCGCTGCTTAGAGAAATTAATTCATATTGTTCAATAGAGTGCAAATATTGAAGGTGAAGCTTAAATAGCTTAAATCACATATTGAGAAGACAAGACTGATTGGAAAAGGCCCTGATATTGGGAAAGGTTGAAAGCAAAAAGAACAGATGGCAAAGGATGAGATGAACAGATAGTGTCATGGAAGCAACAAGCATAAACATATACAGATTTTGGGAGATGGTGGAGAACAGGACTGGCATTCTCTGGATAATGGGGTAACAGAGTAAGAAACAATTGAATGACTGAACAACAACATTATTGTTGTAGCTACGCTTTTGCAGAGGTAATTACTTTTGTAATATTTTGTTTCAAGCCTTCTATTCCACCATCATCATCATCATTTTCACTGCCATCTATATAGCACTTTCTAAATGCCAGGAATTGTGTTAAACCCATTGCAATTTATTATCTTATTTGATGTCACAACAACCTTGTGTGGTAGGTGCTATTATTATCCTCATTTTCCAGAGGAGGAAACTAAAGCAAATAAAGGTAAATTGAATTGTCCAGGGTCACACACATAGTAGGATATTATAGTACTTAAAAATATATATGGCATCACCTTTCCTTGCTCTGAATTCATATTAGGGCTTCTCGGAGAGGCCTGGAGCCTTTGACATTCCCTCCCTGTGTGTGTGCATTTCTCTCTCTCTTTCTCTCTCTCTCTCCCTCTGTTTTTAACTCCTTTCCCCCTCTTCTTCCTCCTATTTTGTCAGACTGTGCTGTTATAAAGTGCTGTTCCTTACATTCTATACTTTATTTAATTTTCAAAAACCAAAATCACAGGGAACTATACATTTCAAGTTGGAAAATATCTGAGTGAATTCATTTTAATATTCTCACCTGACTGAAGAAGAAACTCAGACCTCATCTAGAGAAGTGAACTGAGGTAGAGGTAAATGCTTGATGGTATGATATACTGCATATTACATTATGCTAAAAGTTAATGTCTATAAAATAAAACATAATATTTCCCCAGCCTACCAGAAATATTTAGTCTTAATATCTATTAAGTTCTCATGTATGTGGATTCCAAAATAGCTAGTTGGCTCCTTAGGCAACCAATACGATCCGTGTCCATTGCTCTGTCCATCAACCACCTAGCCCTAATAGTTTTGATGTACCCTTGACCGTGCATTCTCAGTACCTGAACTCTTCCTGGATCTTTCAGAATTTTTTCATTGATACATTTTAGTTCTAACTCCCAGTTTTCTACTGGAAGGTTTTTTTTCTTTCTTCAGGATAAGTGACAACTAAATTATTTTTTATTTTCACGTTGTCATCTGATTCTAATAAATCTAGGAGTTTTAAGAATTGTTGAAATAATATATATGAAGTAGTTTATTAACTGTAACTTTCAATTTTTCTCTCTTTGTAATGTGTGTTTTTTATACAAGGTGGTTTAAATTTTCTTCCATTTTTCAATCTTTCAACTTTGTTTAAATACTTAATGCTTTATGGAATCATACATTCTGTATGTCCACTCTAATTATTGGGTATTTTAAAATCTTTTTCTAAGCTATTATTTCTTTTCTCAGTCTTTTCTTTTAAAATCATGATTTGTTTTCCAACTCTTTCCCTGAAGATCTCCTTTCTCTTATGAGTATTTGTGGATGTTTTAAAATCATTCACATCTTTTGATTTTATTTGGTAAACATTCTTGGTACTTTAAAATTTCTATTTCATGGCAGTATTTTTTGGTTTAATCTTTCTACCAAACTTAATTCCTAAATTATAGCTCTCTGTTAGAAGCAGGCTCCATGAAGTTCTGGAGGAGATATCAGGAACTTGTATGGCCTTAATCAGGATTGCTTATTATCCTTTTCTTGTAGGTTATGAATCCTGAATGATGAGATAGCCAAAGAGGCTCAATCTGTGGAGCTGAATGCTTTCAGGAAGCTCTAAGCAGTCTAAACGAGCATTTGGTCTGATTATGACCCTTGTGTTCTGAGTTCCATGGTCTGGGTTCTAGCTCTCATGACCATGATTTCAATGCCAGCTACACAACTCCAATTTGCCCCTGGTATAGAGCTCCAGAGGCAGTGGCTGGCCTCCCTCAGTCACTGTAAACTATTTTAAAGAATCTTTCTGAAGTTTAGGGAGGCAGAACTATAGGTTGACCCTTAATCCTATTACCCCTGCCTGAAACACTCTCTTCTGGGCAGAGTTCTAGATACAACTTCATCATTGTAGTTATAGAGTTGAATGAACTGACCCAGTGTGAGGTGAACTGAACTGAGAGAATAATTTATCCAATGAAACAATATGATAAAGCCAAGTAACTTTGAAAGAATTAGGAATTGTTATTAATGTAATGATCAATCATGATTATAGAGGATTAGTGATGAAACTGGCTCCCCACCTCTTGACAAGGAATAAAAGGCAGAGTGCACAATTAAAAAAAAATACTTTTCTGCATATAGCCAATGTGCTAATTTATTCTACCTAAGTGCACTTATTTTTTTTTTTTACTTAAGTGAGTGTGCTTGGGTAGAAGTATAAGAAGGCAGATTTTTCTTACTAAAAAATAACTAAACAAAAGAAAGTGGTTTATATATGTATGTTTGTATATGTGTGTGTGTAGATATGGCTAAACACATATATAAATAGATATATACATGAATACATATATGCATATGTATTCCTAATCAAAAATTCCCCTACAGCAATAATTGCAATGTCATAGAGTTGTTTAGGGAGTCCCCTGACCAACCACCTACTTTGGAAGAAATGCTCATGGGAACTCAATAGATTTGAGACAAGAGTTTAATGGCATGCTGAGGAGGCATATTTTTTTACATTATTTTATAGACATTCATTTTTAGGAAATTATTGTATGTGATGTACCTCTCTAGGCTAAATTTCAGTTTCCTCCTCTTTCAAAAATTACATTTACATATACATTTATATAATTATTACATTAATAAGAATGAACACATTCTTAGATCCTTTGCAACTTGAAATCTATTGTACAAAGTTGTGGATTGGTAAAATGAAATAATTTAGATAAGGAATAACAGTCCTATATAAAAGTAAAATCTTACTTTATAAGAGGAGAAGTGAGAAAGAAAACATCAGAGGGCTCTGGGCAGAGATAAAAGGAGGAGCCCTAACATGACTTCAGGAAGGAAAAGGATACACCATGTCTTTCTTAAATTTGGGGGTAAAATCCTTTGTGTTTTTGCACAATCTCTTATAGAATCACATCCCTGTCCCCATCCCATAGCACCTTTATACCAAGTTCTGTCTCCTTTCTTCTCCCAAAAAAATAGTTCCCTTCTTGAGAAATAATCCTTGCATCTGAGGTGAGACATAGAATGAAACTCACCTGGCTGGTCTCAGCTGCAGGAATATCAGGCACAATCAATGGGTGGGTGAGTGGGGCAGGCAAAGACTGCTCTAGTTATAAAGTCTTGATTCCCTGAGAGGACCTGCACCCTTCTGTCCCCTGACCCTCAGGGAGCTATGTTGATCAAGTCACTTGTAGAAGATGTGACACGTGAGAAAGCCAAAGATATCTCAGAAGGAGAAAAATGTTCCCCAAGCTACAAGGTAGCTTTGCCAATTACTATTCATTAACAAGAATGCTCTAGTGGAAACAACTAATCAATAAAGAGAAGTGGTAATAAGGCATCAGGAGCAATTGGGCAAGAAACTTTCCTGTGCCCTGTGGGAGAGGAATGAGAATGTCTGACAGGGACACACAGAGAAGAGAGAGATGACAAGAGAGTAGAACACAGGAAGGGGGGAGGAGGGAAAAAGAGAGGAGAGGAAAGAGCTGGCGGGGAAGAGAGGGGGTAGGAAATGAGAGAAGAAAGGAAGGGAAGGGAGGAGAGGAGAGATGGTAGTGAATAAGCCTCAAAAGGGAGGGCCCCTAGGCCTACATCCTGCACAAGATTTTGGGAAGCTAGTTCCATAATGGCTAGATGAGAAGTTAGAAAGACCTGAATTCAGATTCTCCTTCCTACACCTCCTGCCTGTGTAACTCTGAACAATACCATTAAACTTTTCCCAGACTCATTTTCCTCATTGTAAAATGAAGATAAATTAGCACTTCCTACATGGAGTTGTTGTAAAAATCAAATATGGTACAAGCCTATGACTCTCCTCAGTACTGGAGATTGATTACTCAAGTTACTCAAGGAAATATTGACCTTGGAAGGCTACAAAAAGTTTCCTATTTACTACTTCTTACCTTACCTTACATTTTATGAGTACACTAGTAATCATGTTGGAACTTTAAGACCTGAACAATGAGCTAACACTAAGGAAATAGGACAATTCAGCAGAAAGAGATTGCACGGGACCCGCTGCTGGCACTAGATTCAGTTGCTGGTTATTGGCAATTTTATTACTTACACACTGTTGTGGGTTGTAGTTCCAGTGTGAGTACCAGTGCATGTGGTTGGTCAAAAAGGAACAAGATCCTTTCCTGGTAAAGACCAGAGCAAGAACAGCAGAGCAGAGGCCACCCCTCTCCCCAGATCACATGACTTTTGAAGCACCAAAAACTTTTAGACCTCCAGAATTAAATATGAATACAGCAGCACAAAAGAACTTACAGCTTAAAACAGTGCCTCCTTCCACAATTCCACACCAGCCAAGTGGGTAGAGCCCAACTTTAATATAATGTTTAAAGTCAAGAAATATATTGAAAAGTGAGCAAAGGACAAAAAAAGAACTTGATCTTAAAAAGTTTCTATTCTGGCATGAAAGACCAAAACAGAAACTGAGAAGAAGACAACATGAAAATTGAAACAAGAAAAGCTTTGAAGAAAAATGCTAACTAGACTAAAGGCCAGAGAGAATTCTATAAGAATTAAAGAAAGAGATAAAAGTTGTAAAGAAAATTGGGAAGAGATATGATAGATATTGTAGATAGGATTTTTCTTGCATAACTTCTCAAGCATTTCAACATTATTAACATGTAGTGAACTTCCTGCCATCTAGGGGAGGGGAGGGGACTGGGGGTAAAATTTGTAATGGAAAGCTTTGTAAAGATCAACGCCGGGGAACTACCCATACATATGTTATACAAATAAAAAGCTTTAATAAAAAAAGAGATATGAGTAATTCATAATTCTATTATGAAACAATGAAGAGGCAAAATGAAGAAAATAACACCTTAAATAGCAGAATAGGCCAAAGAAGGTACAAAAATTCAATGAAAAAATAATTTCTTAAACAGCAAAACTGAAAAACTGGAAAAAGATACAAAAGCTCAACAAATAAAATAATTCCTTAAAAATTAGAATTATGGAAGTAAAAGCTAATGATTCCATGAGAAATCAGGTAACAATAAAACAAAGTCAAAAGAACAAAAATAAAGGAATGTGAAGCATTTCATTTAAAAAAAAACTAATCTAGAAGGCGGAGCCAAGATGGCAGAGTGAAAAGATGACTTTCTGCCTCTCCTCCAATCTTCTCTCAAATCAACAATAAAATAAGCCTCTGAACTGATCTTCAAGTCAACGAACTCAGAAATATTTGGGCACGGCTCTCTGGATAACTTCCTATCAGGTTAGTCTGACTCGGACAGAGAGATAAATACATGACTTCTGTGTAGGCCGGAAGTGAGGGTGGGACTCAGCTCAGCTCATCCTGGCAGAAATTCCAGACTCCAAACTCCAAATTCCAAACACCTGGAGTTTATCTGAGGCACTCGGGACACTCTGCCCTGATTGGGGGCAAGTGTTCTGGCAGACTTGCCTTGTTTAAGGAGTAATTCGGACTTAGTCCTAGCCCCCACTAGCCCAGCACCTTAAGTCAACTCGCCAAAGTGCCCCAGGGAAAAGCTTTTCAGCCACCGTTTTTTTTTTCCCTACCTTAAAGAGATATCCACGCTGTCTAAAAAAAATGATGAAGAAGCAAAAGAGAGCCCTCACCGTAGACAGCTTTTATCAATGCAAAGAAGCGTTGACCCCAGATCCAGAGGTTCCTTTAGACAAAACTCAAGAGAAAATCAGCAAGGACCATCACTGGTCCCCTTTTCAAAAGGCCTTTCTGGAAGATTGCATAAAAAACCTCAAAAGAGAGCTAGAGGATAAATGGGAAAATAAACTGAAATCAGTGCAAGAAGGATACAATATCTTGCAAGAAGATATGATACCCTGCAAAAGAGATATGAAAAAGACACCAATTTTTTGAAAAATAAAATTAGTGAAGTGGAAAAAGAGTGCAATGAACAAATTGGCCAGTTACAAAAGGAGCTTAAAAAGGTAACTGAAGAAAACAACACTTTAAAAATAAGAATTGAACAAATGCAAGTGAATGACTCAATAAGACTTCAAGAATCAGTCAAACAAAAACAAAAAAAATGAAAAATTAGAAGAAAATATGAAATATCTCCTAGGAAAAACAACTGACTTGGAAAATAGATCTAGGAGAGACAATCTAAGGATTATTGGGCTTCCTGAAAGCCATGATGAAAAAAAAAGAATCTAAACACTATCTTCCAGGAAATCCTGAAAGAAAACTGCCCTGAGATTGTAGAATCAAAGGACAAAGTCACCATTGAAAAAGTTCACCGATCACCTCCTGAAAGAGACCCCAAAATTAAGACCCCAAGGAATATCATGGCTAAATTTCAGGACTATAGCACCAAGGAACAGATTCTACTAGCAGCTAGAAAGAAACAATTCAAACACCGAGGATCAATAATTAGAATCACACAGGATCTGTCAGCCTCCACACTGAAGGATCGAAGGGCCTGGAACCAGATATTCCGAAGGGCAAAGGAACTTGGATTACAACCAAGAATAACCTACCCAGCTAGAATGAGCATTATCCTGCAGGGAAGAAGATGGTCATTCAATGATATAGGTGAATTTCACCTATTTCTAATGAAAAGACCAGATCTGAACAAAAAATTCGACATCCAAACACAGAACTCAAGAGATGCATAAAAA